>JANITW010120954.1:0-17525 GCA_027564335.1 Erythroxylum williamsii | reverse complement strand
TGACTTGATCATAAAATGAACGACGGTCGAACCAGTGCAGGGCTTGAGCAATGGTCACCAAGTCAAGATTAGATTGTGTTGAAACGATTTGTTCAAGTTCATTCCATGATAAAACTGGAGGAGTCCGTTCGTATCTCACGTTGGGGAGTTTTGGTGCCAATTCTAGTTGTTTTATGCTGGTGTCTGTACCTACAACATTCTTGTAAAAACAAGCTAGCTGCAAGTGAATTGCATCAGATAATAATAATGGTACTGGAGGCACAAAATCTGTAGAAAACTTAAGCAGTCCAAAGTTATTTTCCTAATAAAATGGAAGTCCCCTGATGGGTTAAGAGGGTGTTTGAGACTAGCTACCCTGTAAAGCCGTTTGAGTCATTTTATGAATCGTCAGTCGGATTTTACCTACACTTATTTTATGAAAGGTTTCGAGAGATTAGAGAAAAAATAAGGTTTTAAATGAAGTCCTTTCAGTCATTCTATCAGATTTTTACTGCAAGACTCAAACAAAAATTAAGGTTTTGAAAGATTTAGAGAGGTATGGATCGGGATATGCATCTTTGTTCGATTTTACCAACCTATTTTATGAAGGGTTTGCAGGGATTTAGAGAGAAATTAAGGTTTTAAGAGGTAAGGAAAAAAATTAGATCAATTTAAGTGAACTTATATACAATAAAAGATATTATATCCAAACTTAAGAACTTAAACAATACGTAATATTTTTGTATATGATTAACTCCCTTTTTATGTATCTTCCTAATGTTAGATTATAAATTTCTAACATACCCCCACTAAATTGCAATTTTTTACATGTTCATTGCTTAGCATGTTCAATAGTTCCAAACATGTGTGAAGCCATAAAATAATGATAAAAAAATGGACAGAACTCACAGATTGAGCAGCTTGGCCACTTCCAGTCCCCACATCCCATACAAGGTCATGACATGGTGTCTTGGAGGCAATGAACTTGAAGAGTTCTGGTGGGTAAGTTGGTCTTGCTCCTACATACTGCTTTGCTTGCTTCATGAACAGATCTGCCATTGTTGATCTTTTATTGTTCTTCAGGAGGCTTTTTGGTAGATATTTGCATTTATTGATTCTCCTTTATATATATAGGTTTTAGGAAACACACGTAGAAAAGTTGCACACAGACTCAACTTACAAATTAAAGGAAGGGCGTAACCGGTGGAAGCACCAAATGGTGTTGCCTATTTTGACCAATATAGCATAGAGTATCTCTCAGGATTATATAGATTTTTTTTAATTAATGTTATCGAATTATTTATTACTTTATTTCTTTTTTAATTTTATGGAATCATTACTTTGAAGCCAATTAATGTTTGTAATTAAACAGAAACTACTAGTATCGTAAGTTATATTTACTGAAGTTTCAGCTTCCATAACTTCATTAAATGTCCTAATTATAATAATAAGTTTGTGGAAAAGGGTTACCCAACCTAGGAGTTAAAAGAACTCTCCAAATGACTTTAAATTAAATATGAAACTAGTACAATTAAATTTAAAAATAACTTAATTATAGAATAAAGTTAGCTAAAAAAATAATTTATTTTTATTCATATTAATGATATTACAACTAATATATATTAGATTGTTTTTTAATTGAAGATCACTTAATAAAATTTGTGAACAGTTTGAATATTATTTGAAAATGAGTAATTTATAGTGATATAGAGCAAAATTTTGAAAATGTTTTTTTTTTCAAATTGCATTGTAAACTTCAGTAGAGAAGGCAGTTCCAACTTTTGTTGGGAGGATTGGGCCACAGCTCAGGAGCGTTCACTACTTAAACGCCAAGTTTCATATAGTCCTATAACGATTTATGTCAAAGCATGCAATTTCCTGGAATGTTGATCACGGGATATCCAAGTATTTGCTAATCAAGTTACCGAGTTTCGGACTTTTTTTAAGGTTAGACTCAACCTAGGATTTCAAAGAAATAATATCATTTTATTTTTCAAAATTAAAAAATATATTAATCAAACTTAATTATAGCTTGATTGAGTTTCGAGGTAGCCAAGTCCGATTTACTTCTGAGTTTAGAATTGATCAAGATTCAAGCCAAGCTCAAGCCTGATTTGCCTTATTGCCACCTTTGAAATGGAGTTATTTATACAATGCTATGATAACTAGCATTCAGGTTGTACCGTCATGAAAAATTAATATTTTGTTCGAAATATGAATTTTAGTAAAAAAAAAAACTTCTAATATACTTAAAAAAAACTCCAACCAAAAAAACCTTTCTTGCTCATACTCACAAAAATCGATCCCAACTAAGCCCTCTAACTCTCTCTTGTTCTTTAGCTAGCCAAAACTTTCAAGATTGAGTATAATCTGTCATATTTATACCAACACAACTTTTCCTGGGGGTAAGGGTTTAAGGCCTAAGTGTTATTGTCTTGTAGAGCTTTTAATTTTGCTTGCATTGCATTTCTCCATTCCAGATATTGGATTACTTGGTAGTGGGTTCTTTTAGTGAGGAGAGTCTAGCTGAAAAAACACAATGTTGAGGAGATAGGTTGTCATAAGATAGAACAGAGAAGCGGGTATGAAGAGAGGTATGTGAAATGGTAGGGCAGTGATAATCTTTAAGATATGATGGAGGCTTGGGTTGTTTTGTAGAGCGACAAAGCAATGGATTTAGGTCAAGTTGAGTTGGAGAAGTAGGTGAAGAGATAGGCCGTGTAAGTAAAGGTTGTTGATTTGTAGAAACTGATGGAAATGAAGTCATCAGAGGGTGAATTTGAGTGATGGGAAGTATGAGAGAAGGTAGGTCTGAGATGATGGGTGACGTAAGGTAGGGAAACATACTTTCATAGAATTATACGTCTCTGGTCAATAGGTATTGATTAGAGCTAAGGTCAAAAACCTTGTATCCTTTAATGCCTGTAGAAAAACTGAGAAAGTTACATTTCTTTGCCCTTGCATCAAATTTCCCTCTATTTGCTAGGCCTGTCAAATATGGATTAGTACCAAATAAGATAGAATATGGAGATTGATTAGATAATAAAAGAGAAGGAATGCGATTGATTAAGTAAATAGCATGAATAATGCAATCTGCCCATAATTTTCTAGGTAGGTTGGCTTACATTTTTAGAGCTCTTGTTATATTCAGTATGTGTTGATTCTTCGTTTCAGCTCTTCCATTTTATTATGGTGTTTCAACACATGTAGTTTCATGCAAGATTCCCTTTTCTTTGTAAAAATTGGTCATGCAAAATTCCACGCCATTATCACTGCAAATGTATTTAACATGTTTCTTATCTTTCAACATAAGAGCAAAATCTGTTTATCAGATCTCTAGTTTCTGATTTGTGTCTCATCATGTATATCTATGTCATTTTGCTATGGTCATTCATAATAGTTAGAAAGAATTTATAACCAAGAATAGATGGAGTATGATAGGTACCCCAAATATCAATGTGTATTAAATCAAAACAAACTTTTGCAACTGAAATACTAGGACAAAAAGGCAATATTCTTTGCTTAGCAAAATGGCAAATATCAAATTTGTCCGTGTTTTGAAAAATAATAATAAAATATATTCTAGACAAAGTGTGTAGCCTTTAATTAGAAATATGCCCTAGTCTTTTGTGTCATAAATTTTCTTGAGATGAGGAAATATGACAGAGAAGTGAGATGTGATTTGGGAATGGTGTAGATAGGTGATAGAGTTTGTTAACTTGTTTAACAAAACTAATCATCTTCATAGTTTTGGTGTCTTGAATTTCACATGAATGAGGTGTAAAGATTGGTTGATATGGATAAGAACTAGTAAGCTTGCTGATTGAAATTAAGTTAAATGAAAATATAGGCACAACAAGCACATTGGTAAGAGTAATCGAAGAAATATTGACTGTTCTAATGTGTGTTACAGGGACAAAGTTGCCATTTGGTAATCTAACAGTCAAGGAATCTACTATTTTGTAGGCTAAGAAGAAATTTAAGGAACAGATGATATAGTCAGTGATGCCAGAATCGAGGATCCATGTGGATGATCATAAATATGAAAGCATGTTAGGTTTGGATGCACCTTTTTGATCAATGGAAAGTATATTGATATGAGGTGTGCTAACTGATGATTTTCCTTTGGTAACTCCTTCTTTGTACAAAATCTACATCAATTGTGAATACTGCTCTAAAGTGAGGCTGAAGTTTGTATTATCTTGTGCTGACTCCTTGCAGAGTGAAGAATTTTCAATGTATGAGGAAAGGCAATCTTGGCAAGTCTCAACTTGATTGATTGCTTCGAATTTGTTCTAATTGCTATCTCTGCTTAGATAATATGGTCTGACATTTCAAAACTTCGGGAGAAAACCATGTTTTTTATAACATTTATTTTCCACATGATTGATGTTCTCACATAAGGTAGAAATGGATTTTTTTTCTGATGAATACATGTGGTTCAATGATTGGTGAAGATAAAGTCTGTTGGGTGTTTAATTGTCTTTCATGTTGTGCTACCATAGCAAAAGCTCTTTTTATGTCCAATACAGAGTCCATAAGCATAATATGAGACTTGAATGTAGTGTAAGAATCGTTTAACCCCATTAAAAATCTAATAATGCAGTCCCCTTCTTGATAATTTTTTAATGTATCTAAAACATCACAGTTGCATTGAAGCTCACACTTGCATTTAGGCAAAGGTCTTAGGTTAAATAATTCATCCCATAACATTTTAAGATATGTGTAATAGTCAGACACTAAAAGATTGCCTTGTTTGTAACTATATATTTCTTCTTGGAGATCAGATATTCTAAAAGAGTCTGTTTGTGAAAACTTTACTTCCAAATCTTTCCAAACTTCAACAGCAAAATCAAACCAGATTACACTTTGTGCAATTGACTTTGTCACAGACCTTAATAACCATGACAACACCATTGTATTGCATCTTTCCTAATAAATGAACAAAGGATCTTCTCTGTGTGGTGCTGTGATAAACCCATCAATAAACTTGTGTTTGTTTTTTGATAGCAGGGTCATCCGGATGGATCCTGCCCATGAGTGATAGTTGGTACCGGTCAAGAGAGAAGAGACAATTGCTAAAGACGGATTCTCATTGGGATGAAGATAAAAAGGATTGGCTAGATGATCGTCTGGTTAGATTAAATTTTGAGGGTGTGATTGATGATATGTTTGGTTGGTAGCAACACTGGCATATGAGAGGCTGGAGCTCCTGACATGAGGGCGATGAAAGGGACAAAATGGAGTAGAAAAAAGACAAAGAAAAAAATGGAGCAGGAAAGAGAAGAGTATTGAGCTACTCAATGCTATGATACCATGATAAAAGATGTAATAAAAGATAGTATTAGCTCAGCTCTTATTAAATGAATCCAACGCTTTATATAGGTTGTTCAGCAACAGAAAAGATTCACCACTAGAATAACAACAAGAAGTAGAAAAGAATTTGGGTCAGAAGTAATGAAATTGGACTAAGGTGAATAGACTAGGCTATTAGCACAGGGACATTGTCCTAAGCCCGAAGTTAAAAAGAGTTGTGACCCAACAGTAGTCATCGCCTAAGTTCTCCTCACACCCTCAATGACTCTGTCTAATTTTCAATGAAGTTGTAAAGGATATAGTGTCCACTTCCCGTGCCTTAACAGATGATATGGAGCCGCATTGTCAGGCATTAGAGGAACAAAGTTCAGGGCTAACGTATCCGAGTGACTTAATAATCACGTTAATAGCTTTTGGACAGTCATTGCTTTAACTTACATGTACGAGACCACGACCAAACCCTGCTTTTGGTGTTCTCTCAGCAATGTTACTGGTCCATATAGATCTATGTGGTGTCACTTGTCAGTTTGATTTTGCTTTTAAAAATGTTTGAAGCCAGGTTTCCTTTACAGACCACAAGTGGAACAAAGTTCAGGGCTAACGTATGAGTGACTTAATAATCACTTTAATAGCCCTTGGACAGTCATTGCTTTAACTTACATGTACGAGATCATGACCAAACCTTGCTTTTGGTGTTCTTTCAGCAATGTTACTGGTCCATATAGATCTATGTGGTGTCACTTGTCTATTTCATTTTTGCTTTTGAAAATGTTTGAAGCCATGTTTTCTTTTATAGACCACAAGTGGAACAAAGTTCAGGGCTAATGTACCTGAGTGACTTAATAATCACTTTAATTGCCCTTGGACAGCCATTGCTTTAGCTTGACCAAACCCTGCTTTTGGTGTTCTCTCAGCAATGTTACTGGTCCATAAAGATCTATGTGGTGTCACTTGTCTGTTTGATTTTTGCTTTTGGAAATGTTTGTTTGAAGCCAGGTTTTCCTTTATAGACCGCAAGGTATCGTTTATTGAAAATTTATAAATTCGTTTCATTCTTTAGAAACGTATGAATAGTTATAGCAAGATTTTATACATGTATTTACAAAAGTAAAAGATACACTTTAAAAATTTTTATAATCATCTCTTAATTTTTAAAATTCTCATAAAGACTTTTATAACTTTCAATTTTCCAGAAAATTTGAATCTCTTAAATTCTAACTAGTAAATAATGATGAAATAAGTGCAATATAAATATTATTCATTGACTAGTAAAATGACACTAATATAATATTAACTCTTTAATTCTATTTGAACCAATTAAACTTGACTTAAATTAATAATTTAAAATAATTATAATAAATTATTAATTTAGATCGGACTTAATTAGATCATTTTGAGTTTAAGAACTAGATTATATCATCGTATAAATAACAATTTTTAATTAAAGTATGAGAAGAATATTTAAAAAATATAAAAATTTAAAGGTTTTTTTTTAAATTCCTTAAAGATGACATTAAAGAGTTCTCTTTGCATATATGTACAAACATAATAATTTAAGTTTAATCGAACTAAGAGTTGTAATAATGTGTTATGAACTTATAAAATTGTTGACCTCTTTTCTCTAAATTTCTTAAGAGGTATAATTTGAGTCTAATTAAACTACTTGTTCAATAAAAAAGTTATTTAAGAATTGATTGATAATTGAACCATTCTTTTTCATATTTTAATTTATTCTATTTTATTCTATAATTTTATCATATAGCTCTTGATATTTGATCAAACTATCATAAATTTCTTAACCTTCACTTTTATCTTGTGGGACACAGTTTGACGTTAAAAAATACATGGAACCAAGTTATTAGTAGACCACCGACATTATTTTTGACCTAAATAATTCATACCGGTATAATTCAATAAAGAAATTCATCTAAAATAAAGAATTGTTTTTCTTAAAAAAAGAAATGGTAATAGGTTATGATACTTTTAATTAAATATCATGAGGTTATGCCATAATTTTGAAAACAAAATTAAAAACCACATCAATTACAAATAGCTAAGCCTTATGTGTAGCAATATGTAGAATAGAACTTATTTATTTATTATCAAATAGGCCCAGACAAAAAAAAACTAATTTTATTTTACATGTAAATTCATTATTGAGCTAATTTGACATTTTAAAACATAAAATTTTTTATAAAATGAATTAATCGATAATGCGAATTCCATGTTGATTTTGATTTGTATGTTAATTATGTTCAACAAAAATGAAAATTCTTAGGAGGAATCAAATAATTTTATAGGGCTAGTTGTGATCTGAGATGCAATTACACCACTTTCTTTATTTTTCTTGCCGTGAAATAATATCACAAAAATACATGAGTAAAAAATGATAAAATTTATTTTGTATGTCTTTTATTTTATGTAAAATTTGTGAATTAATTCCATGTATTTACTATAATATATTACAATATATTTATTTTTATTCTTAATCCGTAACTTAAAATCACAATTTTATCTGAACTCAAAAATTATTCTTTAAATAATAAAGTTATGGTTAAAGTCTTGTTTGTGGTTCTTTAAACTCATACTATTAATAATACGTAAAAAAATGTTGTATAACTTTTATTTTCTGTAAAATTTTGAATTATTATTCTGTACATTAGTATAATATATTTATTTCTTAATCTACAAATTAAATCATAATTTTATTTGAAACATAATAAAAATTACCAAAAGGATAATTGAGTTGGGAGTCTCAAAAATCATTTTATAAAAGAATCTGGTCCTTTAAACTCATGCCACAAACAGTGCTTTGATCTTAAAGCAAAAGTTATTCCAACTGTGGATGCTTTAGGTTGTCCGGTTATATTTTTAATTTTAATTTTCAAAATTTTTTTATCTGAACTCAAAAAAAATTTAGTTGAAGATTGTAAATTGAGTACTTCATGTTCCGGAGCAACTTGAATCCTGCTAATGATTTTATTTGGAATGGTTGGTAGAATTTGACTTCTACTTTTGTCTCCTTAACTTAAAAGTGAAAGTAAGTTCTTAAGAAAATGATTATTTTGATCTCAATATTCTTTTTTTTTTTAACAAAAACAAAATTTTAAATTTACATAATCATAGTTAAAGTCAAGTCAACTTTGACAGGCACATGTCCCCTGTAGGAGGTATATTATTGTCGCAGGATTTAATGGCGACTCCTTGCTGTCACTATAAATTCACAGATCCATTATGTGCATTTTATAGGAGAAGTAGTCTACTTTAATTACCTTGTGGTGTAATCAGCAATGGCGGCATTCGATAGCGTTGAGCAGTTACCTGTAGAAAGCACAAATGACTCTGAAATACTGAGGATTACGTTCCAAGAAGATGATAGCTCATCTTTATCGGTGGATCAAAGGATAGATGAGTTGTGGAGATCTTTGACAATCGAAGAAGAAAAAGAAAAAGACGAATCCGTTCCGAAGGAGAAACGTAAGATTCACAGGGTTCCAGATATTCTTCGACAGAAGGAAGCTAGCAAGAAGGACAAGTGTTATGACCCAGTTGCAGTTTCCATTGGCCCTTATCACCACGGGAAGCCTAACCTTAAGAATATAGAGGGGCTCAAGATTCGTCTAGCACGCGAGTATTTGAAGGAATGTAAGGAACCACTTAATCATGAGCAGGTGCGTGACAAGGTAACTGCGGTTGCTAGCCGTGTCCGAGGGTGCTATCCCCAGACGGAGATAAGCGAGTTTGACGACAAGACATTCACTAAGATGATGTTTCTTGATGGATGTTTCATAATTCAGTTTTTGCTAAATTCCATAAAGGGTTTAGATACAAGAATTGCAGGTTTTGTGCTGAGGGACTTGTTTATGTTGAAGAACCAACTACCTTACCAAGTTCTCAAGGAGCTAATGAGTTTAAGATTTAGTGAAAGCGAAGGGAATGACCGGATAGAACATTTCATGCACGAAGTTCGCGGAATTGATGATCCACATGAATTGAGGATAGAAAAGATCTTTAAAAGTTTCAAAGCAAAGACAACTGGAAAGAAACAAGAAGAAGAATTGAGGATAGAAAAGATCTTTAAAAGTTTCAAAGCAAAGACAACTGGAAAGAAACAAGAAGAAGAATCAAATGAACCAATTCATCTCCTCGACCTTTTTCGTTCTTGTTTCATCAACGAGGATGATCTATCGGGACGTAATCCAACAAAAAAAGCATTCCATTTGTACTCTTATCCTGCTTCAAAGGAGCTTAAGAGAATGGGAATTCATTTCAGGCCGAGCAAAGAAAATAGTTTCACAGACATTAAGTTCAGTTCGGCCTTGGCTGCTGGATATCTCAAACTTCCAAGAATCGTTCTTAATGACAAAACCAAGTCTTTGCTCTTAAACTTGGTAGCTTACGAAGCATCCCCTGATGCACCACCTGATGACAAGCAAGTTCTCACTTCTTATCTATATTTGATGGATACACTGATTGACCAAGCTCAAGATGTGGAGGTACTGCGTAGAAATCGCATAATATACAATCTGCTTGGAAGTGACCAGCAGGCTGCAGAATTGTTCAATGAAGTTGGCGAGGATTTAGCACTCATCAATCCTGGTGTTTTTCCTGATGTTATGGAGTCCCTTGATAGGCATTATGACAAGAAGTTCAAGACTAGTACATCTGAGTGGCTTCGCAGGCACTGTGGTAACCCTTGGGCTCTCACTGCTTTCCTCGTAGCAAGTTTTATCATTATCATGTCCTTCATTCAGACTTATGTTGCTAGCTTAACTTATTGTATGAGTCACGATCACCCCTACTTTTGGTGTCCTTTCAACGGCAAGACCCGTCCATAATAGGGTCTCTTGTGTGAGTTTTGTTTTTGATTTTTTATGTTTGCTTCAGGAAATGTTTACAGGTATCTAGCAAGTTTGTTTGTCCCTATTAAGAATGACAATGCAAGTTGGTTGGATTCAATCAGGTCGGATTTGTCAAATTTTGTCCTAATTACAAATGGCAATATGTTATAGTTTGACCTAACGATTTATTGCCAATAGCACGAGGTCTGTCTAACATTTAAATGAATTTGAGTTATAATAAAACAATATTATTTTCATTTTTAAAATTTTAAATTTATAAACCAAAACAATATTATTTTAGTCAATTTATACCAAAACGATATTGTTTTGGTAATATGGGATCAATCTTACGAGCTTTTAGATTAGTTCATTAAATCTCAGTTCAACTCAAAGCTCAATCAACTCATTTTTAACTCACTAACTTTGGGCTGAGTCAATGTTGTCAACCCTAACCTTAATCTAATTATCGAATATGTTTAATGTTGACCACCCAAAAAATATTGTTTCCTTTACTGTAAAACAAAATTCTTTACTATTATTATTAATAAATAAAATTATATTATAAAAATACTGTGTTTATTATTTATAATTAATGACAAACACTATCCACTAATTTCTCACCATGTATTTTTTACTATTTATAATACTAATGGCAATCTATATTTACTAATTGTGACTAATAAGTAAAGCGAAAACTTTACTTAATTAGTGCTAAAGAACGTGGCTAATTCATTTCATTTTTCGTGTATTTATAATTTTCTCTTTGTTCAATTTATTTTATCAATTAAGATTATTAATCTGGAATTATATTTTTCTTTTGAAAAAATCAAGATATTAGTAAAATATTTTAGCAAAAGGTTGTAACATTTAAAAGTTTAATGTGTTACTTCATCTCTCTCTAAAAGAATACAAAATTTATACGTCACACAATCTTATTATATTGTTATTGTTATTGTAGTTTAATTGATTCGTGGATAGAAAATATCTTGAGAAGATTCAATTTCAGAGCAAAGCCAACATGAAAGGAACAAGAAAATGAGTTAGATGAACCAGTTCATCTTCTCGACCTTTTTCGTCCTCGTTTCTTCAGCACATTTGATCTTTATTTTTTTGGAAAAAGCACATTTGATCTATTAAAATGTAATGGCACAAAAAAGTAGCTCATTTGTGTTTGGACTATAATTATAAGATTGAGCAAAATTTAATTTTTTTAATTAACCTTTTAATATATAATAAAGACAATAATTAAAATTTTTGAAATATGATTAATAATTAAAAATTTTGAAATATGATTATTCTAAATCAAATTGAAGGTTGTTAAATGACAAATATTCAGAATAAAGATGGCTAAAAACAAGGAATTTCCTGTTTATCTACCCTTAAATTAGTTAGCATCAATTGACACTTCTTTTTAAGTACAATTAACCAAAGCTCATATGATGATAATAAATTACTTAAGGGCAACAATAATAATAGTATCTTTATGAGAAGTTGCTGATTTTTTTTTTAAAAAATCAAAGCCATTTTAGGAAAGATTATTTGTTGAGAACATATTCTTCAATCATTACTTCAGGCCTTTTCTTTCAATTTCATGATTTCCTCATTTTCCTTTCAATATTTCTATCAACAGATACAAAAAGTCAGAGACAATATCTATTTAAAGTTCCAGCAGTTCCCTCTTCTAGAACTAAAGCACAGTGCATAACAATTTAGAGTTTACAATATATCTTTTTGTTAATTCTTGTTTTATTGCAATTCTTTTTCCACTTATTGCAATTCTTGTTTTATTGCAATTCTTTTTGTGAATATTTTGACTAATTTATGAAGAGTTAACTTACTAATAAAAGAGTGATAAAAACAATCTCTATTATTAAAAACTTTTTAACACATCTTAATTAAATTTCATTTCTTTTTATTTGACAAATTTTTAATTCCCCATATATTTATATTTATATTTACCCTTAACTTTAAAAGTACAACTCACATTGATGTTCCCAAGTGATTTAACAATAATATTTCTTTGAACCTAAGTATGCATAATGACTTTGCATTTGTTATATATTTACGACTAATAAGTTCTAAAAGAAAAAAAATCTTATCAATATCATAATCTAAAATTTGAATTCAAAAGTTGTACAACGAATCTTAGAAAAAAAACTCAGAGTTACATGTTATATAAAACATATAATAGGATAACTCATCAATTTTGCTAAACAATTTATAAATTGTATATTTTAAATAAATTATTTGACAAATCAACGAATCAAAAATTAAGTAATGGTCTTGATTTAATAGACACTTATAAGTTCTAACGTGTCCTTACTCTTAACCATTCATTCTGCTGGCACAAAGGGCCTAAATGCATCTGGTTTAAGTTCTGCACTTCTTGTATCTACTTGGATTTAGTATAATTGATCAATCATTTTGAACAATATGACCCTTTTGTATACACACAACACCTTGTTCAAATAAAAGAGGAACAAGACAAATGAAATAAACCAACATAAAATGATGAAGAAGTTACACAAACCCGAAGTGAAATAAATCACTTGTTAATATAGAAATCACGTATCATATGTAAAATATACAAGAAGGAGGGTTGAATTGTGCAATCTTTTCAAAAATGTTAATCTTTTAAGATTTCTTGAATTTTTTTACAAAATTTAGATGATAAAAAAACACTTTCCTAAAGTTGATAAGTAATGCAATCTCAAGTAATATTATCTCCTCTTCTAATAACAAGAAAATTAAAAGATAAGGGCTAGAGAATAGATGAAATAACCTTTTTGTCCGAATGTCGCCTTGGGGTTACTTCAAAAATTTAACCAAGAATTGCATATAGCGCAACCTCGGGTCGTTCTCTTTGAGGAACCAAAAGATGAAATTAATTTCCTAAGTAACTAAATGCAACCCAATCTAAACTGTAAAATGGGGTTTGATTTGAACAATTACAACTAAAGTTTGCAACGAATCGAGATAAACACTAAGGGCTTGTTTTTGATATTTTAAAATTAAAACGAGTAATATGAAATGATAGTAAGATAAATGCAATTAACTAGTAGTGATAGCGCAATCCTCTAGATCAATAACGCAAGCAATCATCACTCAAACAGATATGGAAGTTAAAACAATTTAACCAAAAATTAAAATCGAGCTTTTAATCTAACAACCCAGCTACCTCGAATTGTTATATAAAATATTTTCCAAAATCCCGATATACTAATTGCCACCAGAATAGTAAAATAGAATTAAGGATACTAAAATCAATGCTCGATTTTTATTCAATAATTAAGAGACAGAATTAATGCCAGCAACAGATAAAATGATCTAATAATTCAAGCCACCTTGAATAATCACCAATTCCCTAAAATCTCAATACAAGGTCTTGACCCAAAACAAAGTAATGAAATTAAACCCAAAATTAACACAATATCAATTGCTAAACAATAATCCAGTCAACAAGGTCTTCCAATTCAAAGATATAATCAAAACACAACTCCAAATAATTAATTAGTTATCATAAAATTTAGGAATTACTAAATAATTAAATGATTGGAAGATAAATGTAGTTTAAACTCCCTTATAAACCTTTGTCATTGAACGAAATGACTAGGATAAATTAGCCACAAAAATTCATTATAAATATCCACAATAAGCCTCGGTGACTCATGGAAAATGCTAGACTGAGGACGTTTCCTAGATGAAGCGCAACTCTCGCGCACCTGCGTCCCTCCACTGCCTTTCTTTTGTAGCTTGTAATGACTAATTTTTCTCCACAGACTCAAGCAGCCCACAACTCTCACTGTAGCTGGAAGTGACAAATTAATGTTGTCCAAGCCTTCTTTTCATGCACACACCACACAGCAGACACGCCTCCAGCCCTTCACGCACGAAGACGTCGTGCCTGCAACGCCAACTGCCCAGCTCCCAACAACACCACCTTCTCAAACGCAGAACACACACAAGCCACCCAACAACGTCGCCTTCTCAAACGCAGAACACGCACAAGCCACCCAACAACGCCGCCTCCTCCTTCTATTTCGTGATGTATGACTAATTAATTGTTTCACTCAAAACCCTTGCAAAACTCTCCTCTACGCTGTCGTTTTCTCTTCTATTTCCCAGCACTATGCATTGTCGTTTTCTCCTATTTCTAGACCATGTTGCCTCTCTCTTTTGTTGTCTCAACACGCTGCCATTTTCTTTTGGTCCTTTCTCAAGCTGTTTTAATGAATTACCACACAACTTCTTAATCTTTTTTTCAACTTTAATTTCTTCAAATGCCTTACAATAAAAAATTACAAATAATGTGCATTCCATAAATGTTGGTTAATTGGGAATAGAGGTTGTTTAAGTTGATTATATATTCTTGTCTTGTTAGTTTTATGCTTGCTTGCACTGAGTTTAACTGTTGGATTCTCTTCATTGAAAATTTGCCCAGGAGTGCAAAAGGCTAAGTGTGGGGCAGTTGACAATCTCACTTGTTCATATATATTTTCATATTATTTGGATGAGTTTTTGTCACTAAAAGTGATATTTATGGCTTTATTTGATTATTATTCGAATTATTATGTCTTACAATTAATTTGTGCTTATATGGGAATTTTTTTCTTCATATTTTGGTTTAACTGTAATAAATTAATTTTTGGACAATTGATGCTACATTATTTGTCCAAAAATTGATTTATTATAGTTAAACCAAAATGTGACAAATTTTTTTCCATATAAGCACAAATTAAATGTAAGGCATAATAATTCGAATAATAATCAAATAAAGTCATAAAGATCACTTTTAGTGATAAAAACTCATTCAAATGATATTAAAATATCTATGAACAAGTGAGTTTGTCAATAGACGTCGCAATTTTATACTGGTTCATCCTAAACCTTGAACTACGTCCAATCCTCAGAATTTGTTTGATATTTCACTATACTCTTCAACTTTACAAGTATTCTTTTTGCACTTTCAGAGCCTCTTCAGGTCTCTCTCACAAAGTATTCTTTATCTGCTATTTTAACTTCTTCAGGCTCTAGCCTTTCTTCTCTCTCTAGGAAAGATATTTTTGAGCTTCCCGTTACAGACGTGTTCGCTCTTTTCTTTGGCACTTTGAACACAGAATTTCTCTAAATATTGTACAATTCAAATTTTCTCTCTTATAAAAACGTTATTTAATCTTCAACTAGAACTAGTATTTATAACCTAAGTCTTTAGCTGCCTTCTTGAGAAACTGCTTCTTGAATCTTTTAGAAATCGTTACTAGTTGAGTCTTGTAACTAACTCCAACCAACTAACTGACTAACATTCTAGAATATCTTCCTTTTGTATTGTCTGGTATAATACTTCTTCAATTATCACGTTTCGTCTATTATTGCGCTTTGTCTGGTATTGCACTTCGTTTGTTGTTGTGCTTCGTCAGTTGTTGACATATCATCTGTTGCTGATGTATCGTCTGTTGTAGATATATCATCTATTGTTGACCGCGCATCTTCTGGGTTTGACTTAAGTGTTACTTACATTTTTTTTGCAACTTAACAAACTTATCAAAATAGTTCGTACATTTATAAGATTATTATTATTTGATTGTCATCAAAATTAATAGAAATGAAGTCTTCTTGACTTAACAATCTCCCACTTTTTGATGATAACAAATAATCATAATTTTAGAAGATAAAATTGATATTCAGACGAATAATATTAAAACAAAAATCGTAAGAAATGCACAAAAAATGCATACAAGATATATACAATGCTTTCTATCTTCTCTTCTCTTTCTATTATCCTCTTGTTCTCGTTCTCCTTTTATTCTCCTCCTATTTGTTATTAACAAAAAAGATAGCTCATCGTAGATGCTTCAAAATTTCAGAAAACATATGTTACATGTTAGTGCGGATCATCTTGAGGTCTTGTTCGATAGTAACTCGTAGAAGTGCTACTTCCTCATGAAGACCACCCACTGAGTCACCCAGTTCATCAACCTTAGTATGAATTTCCTCAATTTCATTTGCTAAGGCTTCCTAAATTCTTTCTGTCTGTAACTTGCTTCCGTCCAATTGATGAAATGCTTCAAGAACTCCGAATTAACAGTAGGATCTTATTGTATTTCATTAAGTGGATGAAGGTTTTCAACAACAAATGATTCTGTAGGTAAAACATCTAACTCTATGATTTTGATTAATGGTAGTCTGAAGGTTTGTTTTCCTTTTAGAAGATCAAGATCATCAGGTCTAGGTAGTTTAAGAATTGGTTGTCCAAAAAGATGTAACACATCTTTCACTGAAGGTATGGAACCTAAGGGTCCGAAATGCACGATTAAATACATAAAGGTTTCTAAGTTGAAATTGATACCTTTAACCATGATACTTCTGTACCGTCCTTCTGTCACTTTGCCAACTACCTTGAAGTTTTCATCTGTGGTAGAACTCCAAATTGACTTCCTGATGCCTTTGAAACGTGATGTGAAACATAAGTACCTTCAGGTTGAGCTACATTACATGCTTCATCTATGTTCTTCACAGTTACTTGAATCTATTCTTCTGTAAGATCATCTACATTCCCTTCAGGAAACATCTTCTTTTTCCCTTTTTCTTCGTTTCTCATTGGGGTTGAACATCTTGGTTATATATCTGGCATAATTTTTATCGTTGTGCTGCTCGTAATCGGATAGATTGTATACCGATCCTTGAAATCTTCATTGGATATGGTTCTGTCTTCTCATCTTGTAGAGTACTATATAGTCTTTGTTCTTCATGACTTAGAAGATGTATTGTCTGATCATTAATTGGTATAGGTTCGACTTGTACCTTGACTGTCTTTTTCGAAGGTTCTCTGATAATAATTGAGCTTTTGCTTTGAATAGGTACTGATTCTTCTATAATATTCATTTTCAAATCTTTTTTGTTGATTGGTTAAGAAGGATTGTAAGGTTCCAATTGGTGTTCAACTGTCTTCGCCTTCTGTTGAACATTAGATGAAGAAACCTTTTTTAGACTAGGCTTCACCTTCTTTTCTTCTTCTGCCAGTTTAGAAGAAAATTGTTGTTAAGGCTTCTTCGTCCCATATACTAAGTTCCTTTTTATCTTTGTCTCTCTAAATGATTTTGTTGATTGACTTTACAAAATAGAGACAATTCATCTAGTAGGCTCTTGTCTCTTAGTTTTCAGAATCTCCACCAAGAATCAGAGCTTTTTGATTCTTCTGTTTTTGTTGTCGTAAGGTCACTAGTCTTGGTGACCTTCTTGACTATTTGGATTTTTCTGAGTGAAGTCTCTTAGCCTTTCTCTTCAATGACATTTGTTGTGATGATTGTTGAGCCCAACTTTCCTCTTTCTGTAGAATCGTCTTAGTTATATTGATACATCAGACGATTTCTCATTCTTTTCTTCTGTGGA
>JANITW010120944.1:0-17536 GCA_027564335.1 Erythroxylum williamsii | reverse complement strand
TCGACAAATTTTGGAGAGGATAAATAGCCTTGATATGCATTCTCTACAATTCAAAACACCCACCAGAAAAAATTATGTAAACCAACAACCTATACTTGATGCTAAACATGGAGAACGTGGTAATAAGCAAGATGAAGGGATTGATATTGTTCAACAACACATAGAACAAGGGAAAATCTTTGCTAAAAATTATTTAGCAATTTGGATTCCTTAATTTAATCGGCACTACCTCAAAGAAAGTATTTGTTCTAGGAGTTGAGACTGTTGGCAACTCCCTGCCAACTGATAAATTAGAATCTTCAAGCTTACATATAGATGATGTTTAAGCATTTCATGACACGGAGAGTTTGATAATGGGAGATGATCAAAGCATTAATGGTGAAAGTAGAACCAAGTGGATTCTTTGGCAAACCCAAAAGCTAAAAAACTAAACAACAAGTTGAAGCACTTAAAACAACAAGCTGAAATGCTTGGACAAGAGTTTAAAACACTAAAACAACAGGTTGAAACCCATGGGCAACAGATCAAAATATAAGAACAACATACTAAAACAACAAGGAAACAGGCCGAAAGAATAGTACAAGCAGCTAAAATAATTGAACATAGAGTTAAAAAGATCAACTGACAATTAATTTGGGTTATGAAGCTTGTTAATTCAAAACTTGATGATATCCTTGGTGTTATTGATGAAGATTATATTGTAGTGGGTGATGAAGGAGAAATAGATTTGAATGAAGATGAGAATTTATCAAAGCATATGAATAAGTAGAAGCTATGAGTGCATTTGCAAAGTCCAAATTTCACAATGATGGCAAGTTAGTGCATTTGACTAAAAGAAGTAGCAATACGTATGTTCTTGATGCCTATATTGTAGAGAAGCCATGTGGTTTCATTATGAAACCATTTGCAAATATATTGGTCAAGACTTATGATGTTGTCCACACTATTAAACTATTCTTCAAAGAGATTGTACATCTCTATAAATTACCTTTAATTATCGTCTTTGGCTATGACGTGAAGTTTATAAGTAATTTTTGGAGAACTTCATGGAAAACATTGAACACTAAGCTTTAATTTTCAAATTCTTTTCATCCTAAAACCGATAAGTTGTCTGGCTGGAGACAATGTGAAAAAATTGAGAACTAATTCTTCCTATGACAGAATTTGCATACAATAGTTCTTTAAATAGGTCAACTAGTAAGTCCTTTTGAGATAGTCTAAAGAGTTCAACTAGAGAAGCTTATTGACCTAGTGCCTTTACCATAAATAACACAGGCTAGTATTGAAACTGGAGGTTTTACACAACACATGAAGGACATCTTTGATGAAGTATGGTGAAAGATAATAACCAACAACTTGTCGTATAAAGAACATGCTCATCAACATCATCATTTGGTGGAATTCAATGCAGGGGATATGGTGATGTTTAGGATTTGTCCAGAGCATTTTTCAAACAAAAATATGTAAGAAACTTTATTCACGTAATGCTGGATCTTGTAAGGTCATTAAGAAAAGTACTAATGCTTATGTTTTAGAATTACCAAGTGACATGGGAAATAGTCTTATTTTTAATGTTGCACACTTAACTATTATTATGGATATGATGATACGCAATCTCTTGCGGCTGTGAGAAGTCCAATCATTCTCCATCTTAAAGAGGAGATAGAGATTGTTCTTGACGAATAAATCGTAGTCACAAGAGATGGAGGATATGGACAATTTCTACTTGCCATTCTCCATCTTAAAGAGGAGATAGAGGTTGTTCTTGACGAATAAAATGTAGTCACAAGAGATGGAGGATATGGACAATTTCTTGACAAGTAGAAAGGAAGATTGATTTTTGACAATACTTGGATTTTAGAAGTTGAATCCAAACTTATATGATCAGTATTTATCACATTCTACATCGAGGATGACTTCAGACAAGCCAAGGAGGATTGATGCAAAAGAATTTAAAGTCTATAAAAGAAATAAAAGAGGAAAGATTAGTCAACTACAAGTTTTAATTTGGTAAGATGAGGATTGAGAATTGAGTTGACATTAAAGAATAGAGCTGAAATTTAGATTGTGTTAGGATTTCTTATTAGATAGGAAGTAGTAGTAAGTTAAATATGTTGTTTTATTTTAGATATGCTATCCTAATTATTTAAGACTTATAGAATTCTTATTAGAATAAGATTTAAATTTGTTAGAAATCCTTTCCTATTAGATTAAAGTTTCTAAAAACTTCTTTATAAATATGTGTATATTTTGTCCTTCATTGACAAGCAATTTGAAATTTTTCTTACAGACTTGAGTTTTCAACTAGGTGTTGTAATGCTTTTTTCTAAGAGTGATTCTTAGACCCTATGAGTGATTCCTAATTGCCTACTCTTCATTATTTGTGTTCCTCACTAAATTCTAGTAAACCTAGCATAAATTCCACCCATCTTAAACTTAAATTTCAGCCATATTAAATTTTGAAATTCTAAACCTAAATTTCTACCAATTAAACCTAAAAACTTCCCTATACCGAATCTGAAATTTCAACATTCCTAGTCAAAATCCAGATCTATAACATTTTTTTCAAAAATTAATAGATTTCATTAAATAAATATAAATACAGTCTAGAGTGCAAAAATTCTAGAAGAATCCAAAGATCTAGATTACATAGAGTTATGGTTCCTAGTAATCATCTCTATCTTGAAATCTAAGGGATACTGACGAGACCAGATAAACCAGTATTACTCCAATCCCCATCTTCTCTTCATTCTACTTGTTAGATTTGCTACTATTCCTCTTGCTAACATGGCCAGTCTACGGTGCAGAAAAATGTCCTAAAATACCATCTCAACACTTCTACTTTCTTGTTTGAAAACTTTGCAGTTACGCTCTTTCTAGCTGTGGTGCACCAAAGTTGCCCAGCTTAACTTAATAGCTTTTAGATCAGCCGCATTATGCACTCTAATTTTCCCCAACCAAGCAATAGTTTCACTCCAAGAGTCCATTGGTTTGTCCATGTTGAGAATAAGCTACATTCGGCTCTATACTTGTCTGATATACCTGCATCTAATCATCAAATGTTCCAAACTTTCCAGTTCAGTATCACGTAACTCATAGTTCAATGTATTGATGGAGAAACTTGATCTTATCCCTTGTAAGCAACCCTCCATTGATTCTCATCCATAAGATGAATGAATTAGCTGGATTGATGTCAGTATCCCATGCTAAGGCTGTCTACTCCTGCCTTGTGCTCTGTGTAGTCTGTAAAAGTGTTTTGTAGGCTTTTGTGCTGAACTTCCTTAAGTTGTCTGCTAGCCACTGAATTTCATCTTGCTCTCCTTCCTAGCATCTAGGCAACTCTTCCATTATGAGTCTGACACTTCTACTATTGTGGAAGGGCCATATCTATTGATTATTATTGATTAACATACTTACTTTAGTTTTTGGATTCACTAACAATTTCAAGGGCTATGCCTCTTCCACCTGATATAAGGGACCTTTACAATGCCAATTATCATACCAAAAAGACATGTTTTTTCCTTTTCTCAATCCTATTGAACATCTATTTTGCATCCATTGTCTGGTCTCTAGAATTTCCTTTAGAGTTCTTGACATGTCCTGCCTTGGCTTTAAGATCCAAATACTTCTATACTTTATGAATATATTGTGTATCCATTTCACCCATAAATCCTTCTTTTTGTAGCACAACCACCACAAATTTTGTCCCTTGCTCACCCTATGAATCATCCTTACATAATGAAGTCCTAGACCCCCTTGTTGCTTAGATGTACAAATTTTGTTCCAACTAATCTTCGCTTTGCTTCTTCTTTGGTTTGAGCCATTCCACAAGAATGCTCTAAGTTTTCTGTCTATTTCCTTGGGGATACTTTTTGGGATGGATAAATGGTTAATCCATTAAGTGTTAGGATTACTCAATATTGTCTAAATTAGCTGTAGCCAGCCTCCATAGCTAAGGAACTGATTGCTCCATTGGTTGATTCTTCCCTGAGTTAAGTCTAACAAAGGTTTGTAATCTACAACACTGATTCTTCTTTGAGAGATTGGTACCCCTAAGTATTTAAAGGGTAGACTCCCTTGTGTTAATCCCATCTCAATAGCTGTGGAAGCTGCCTCTCTACTTAAGTTGCAAGATAAATAGAAACAACTCTTCAGTGGGTTGCATCTTAGGCCTGAGATCTCTCGGAAGTCCTTCATTACTTGCAAGATTAGATCTATTGAGTTTTTCTCAGCTTTGCAAAACAATAGCGAGTCATCTGCAAAAGCTAGGTGTGTAAGCTTCATACCTTTTCATCTGCCATGGAACTGGAATTTTGGGTGCTTCCGTATGTTATTAACAAGAAGAGTCGATAAAACCTCCATGCAAAATACAAACAGGTAAGGGGATAGTGGGTCCCTTACCTTAAGCCCCTCCTTGTTTTGATCAAGTTTGTAGGTTTCCCATCCACCAAGATTGCTGTAGAAGCAATGATTACACATTCCTCTGTCCATTTTCTAAACAGGGGAGGATAACCTATTGCTTCCAATATATTAAATAGAAAGCTCCAGTTGATTGAGTCATAGGCCTTTGCAAGGTCCATCTTTATGGTGCAATTCCTCATTCTCCTCTAAGAGTTATATTCCTCTAACAATTCTTGACATAGTAGGATATTTGTTCCCATTGATCTCCCCTTGATGAATGCATTCTGTTCTGGGCTGATTAACTTTCCCAGGCTTGCTCTCAGTCTGTTTGCTAGAATCTTCATGATGGTTTTGTATAGAAAGTTACAATAGGCTATTTGCCTGAATTGTTCCAACTTCCTAGCATTGCTTTGTTTTGGGACAAGGTAGACAAAAATTTGTTCCATTCCTTGAGGATTGTTTCTCTCTTATAGAACTCTCCCATTGCTGCTACCACTTTTTCTCCTACAATATCCCAATGTTTTTGAAAGAGTCTCCCATGGTATCCATTTGGTCTTGGGCCTTTGTCAGGGTTAATTGAAAAAATAGCATTCTTGATTTCTTCCCTTGTTATTTCTCTAACTAACTCCACCTCGTCTTCTTCATCAAGCTTTTTAAGCCCTGCTAGAACCTCTGCGGGTATGGCTCTTGTTAGCAGTGCAGTCCCATACTACCTAGTAAATACTCTAGGGCAACCCTCTTTTTACCTTCTATGACCTCGTGGATCTGCCTTGTTTCATCTTCTAGCATTCTAATCGAATTCTTGTTTCACCTAGCTGAAATTGAACTCATAAAATACCTAGTACATCTCTCACCCTCCTTCATCTAGAGCGTTCTAGATTTCTACCTTAATAGAGTATTGGTACTAGTTAGCAGTTGATTATACTTTTCTACCAGTGAAGATTCTTGTTTTCTTAAGTTGCAAATCTTCTGGTCTGTCCAATATTCTTTTTTGACATTTCGTTAGCTCCTCCAAAGCATCAACTTTAACTTTTAAATCTGGTTGAAATGTTTTTCTGCTGAATAGTTTCAGTCTATTTTGCAAGGCATTCAGCTTCATGTTGAGCTAGTACCCCTTTGAACCTGGAATCACCCACTACCTTTCCTATCTGAGTATGTTTCTAAATTCAGGATTGTCCATCAAGTGATTGAATTCCTAAATGGGGCCTTCTTCTTCCTGTCACTTGCTAGCAATTTCACTAATATTGGATTGTGATCTAATACACTTGGATCATCAAAAAAAGCACTGCTTGTTCAGTATGTGTCTATCCACTTGTCATTAACCATACATCTCTCCAATTTTCTTAGCAAAAACCATTCCCCAGATTGCTTATTGTTTCAGGTATAAGAGTTATCATACCATTTCAGATCAGCCAAACCTGTCCTCTCGACCATCTCTTGATGTTCTTAACAGTCTGCTTGTTTCCAACTTCTCCCACCCCTTCATTCTTCTGCCTTGAGAGTACATTTATAATCTCCAAAAACCGTTCATGACAGACTCATGATATTGCTAGTTTTCTCCAACTCATTCCAAGCATGTATTCTCTGGAACTTATGATTGGTTGCATACAAAACTGTAATTGCAATCATAGTCCCAGTGAGACACCACAATGGATCAAATGATCATTTTCAATATACTTCACTACATCCACTTTCTAAGGATTAAAGCCTATTATCATGCTCCCATTGAAATGGTGATCATGATTACTCATTACCCTCCATCCTTTGTCTAGGAACTATAAACACTTCTCCAATTGCTTACTCTTTATTTGGTTTCTAATAAACCAACAAACTCTAACTTGCTATTCTTGATAAACTCCTTAATCTCAAGTTGTTTATTTAGGCTATTGAGGCCTCTAACATTCCATACTGCTACCTCAATCAAATTTTCTTTTTACCTGCCCTTCTTCTCTTATACTTCCTATTCAAACTCAGGGATGTAGATGTTCCGTCACTCTTGGTACTAGAAGCTTCCTCCCTTTCCATCACTGGAGTGCCAATTGTCCCTTCTCCCTGTTCTACTTATCCTCAATTATCAGTGGTACGTGCACTATCGGAACAATACTTGCCAAATTCATCACCTGTTTCCCATTTCTTGATCCTTGATTAGCCCCCACTATTTGTGCTCCAATCCTAGCCATATTGTACTCCTCCTGCTTCTTGCCCTGTTGCCCATGTCCGATCACTTGATTCTCCTCCTAAGTCAAATTCTGGAGAACCTGCACTTCAATTGGTGTATCTCCTTATGCTAGGATGCCCTTCTCTTGGCTTGGACATGCCTCAGTCATCTGCTTCCCCTCTTGCTTCTCTTTTCTGTTCCTAACCTACTTCTCTTCTTTCACATATATATGTTACTCCTATTGAATCCTCACAAGATCTCCCTTCTCATCTAGCTTCATGAATCATGATTCTTAGGATATTCGGAGGCTTCATTGGTATATTAACATCTATTCAAACTCTAGCAAACCCAATCCTCCTCATTAAGGCGATATTCTCATCTATTCCTAAAGATTTTCCAATCTTGCTAGCAATATAACTCATACCTTCTGCAGACCAATACTCTAAGGGAACTTTGTGAATATTCACCAATAAAGGTACTGAATTAAGCCTGCTTCTGTCCAAGGTAACTCTAGGCTGCCATTCTTAATCACAATAGGATGCCTCATTATGTGCCATGGTCCTGCTTCCGACAGTTTTTGTGCATTCTTTTCGGTGTTGAATTTGAATACAAAGAGTTCGTCTTCGTTTACCATTGTATTCACGAGTTCCTTGTTCCTTTATACAACATTTGCCCACTTGCTAACAGTTTGACAAAGGAATTCCAAGACTGCAATTATTTTTATCCATGACAGTTAGCATCATATCGTGACTGCATCCTGTATACCAAGAGTTATGCATTTTTCTGTTTTATGAAAATACATTAGCATTTATGCTAGTTTATCTTTATTGGCTGTTTCCAATGAACTTGTACACAATGCATTAATTAGTAGACAAAGAAATCGAGCTGAACTTGTTCTTGACTAGTTAGTGTAGATGCTGTTGATTATTTGTCTCCTTTGTTCACTGCTCTCAATTTCATTTCAAGGACAGGGAAGACATTAATAGCCAAAACTTTGGCCCGATTTGTCAATGTCCCCTTCATTATTGCAGATGCGACTACATTGACTCAGGCAAGTTGTTGGAATTCATTACATAATTGTATCTGATCTTATGAGATGTTTTGCATATTTGATTTCTTAATCTCTGGGTTGATTTCAAATCGTTTGAAGAATCATGGGATAAGAAGGCAAACCATTGTTTGAATTGGTGGGGGATGAGGGGAGGGTGGAATTGTGTTGTCATTTGAGTTTACTGTTTTAATTAGTAAACTAGATTTTGTGATATATTTTTCTTGCTTCTTTGCGTGGACTTCATGGTACAATAGGGGGGTGTCCTTGTTTTTTTCATTCAGTTAATTTAATTGCTTTTTTTAAAAATTTAATATGAGTCTTGAAACTGAAAATAAAATGATTGTGGGACTGGGTTAGTATTACTACAACTCAGTGAAAAACTTAACTGTTTCATCTAGTTAAATATAGCTTTGGCATTGGTCTTTTGCTTTTCTAAACTATTGATATTGCCTTTTGTTGAGACATGTTTGTTGCCTGCTTTAAGCATGATGGGTTTAGTTCTCCTTTGGTTTTATATTGACTTGATGTTATTATTTCTGTGATGAAATAGGAACAAGTTCGCCCCCCGTCCTATCTTATTCAAAATCTGTAATGTTGGGTACTGAAATACCATTGTTTTGTTCTTTTATCTTTTCACTTGGAACGGGCATGATTTTATTTCACCCAATGTCATCATAAATCCCTTTAAAATCTCTTTCCTTAACTCAATGCACAAACAAAATATACACAAGTTTGCATTAGAGAATTCTGTTGCAATATTATCAGTTGATCTTCTTCATGATGTTATCTCCTCAGGTCTATTCATAACATTTGGCTACCTTCTTTTATTACTAGAGTCTTGATCATTTTGTTATGATTACCACAAAATGCTACATGCAGGCAGGATATGTGGGGGAAGATGTGGAGTCCATACTATACAAGCTACTTGTGGTAATTGTCATTGTTAAAATTTTGATTTTACCACTAATTATGACTTGAAAGCCTATTGTCCTTGAAAGTGATTATTTGTTACATTATGCAGTGTCATGTACAATCTAAGACTGGACTTCACACTATTTGCTCATAGTCTATGCACATATTTTGTTAAGAGTTTATATGCTGAGGTGACCTTTGACCAATAAATTTTAGTCTTCCTACCTCTTTTATTTCTTTCGGATCTTCCAACTATCTGCTTCTTATCTTGCTTTTAAGTTCTGTTGCTGCTGTTTAACTACCATAAGCATATTTGTTCATAGATAATCAGTGGGGTTACCAGTTAATAACTTTAGTATTTATTTTGTCATCATTAGAATAATTTATGATCCATAAGTCTAATCCACTAGCTTAAACTTTTGGAGTGAATAGTTTGTTAACATGGCATTAGAGCCTGTGACCAGGAGGTTTTTCTCTCAGGTCATGCTGCCCTCATTTATGGTGGATTTAGGTTTTATTCAGGCTTAGTATGAGCGGTGTACTGGAATAATATATGATTCATTTTTGAGCCTCATCCATTAAGTTGATCTTTTGGGTTAAATGGTAACTTTTTGCTACACTATTGCTGATGGTGACATTGGGAAACAAATTACTTAGAAAACTTTCACCTCTTTTATCTCAGGGACTTCCTCCAGATTTAGGATTGTGTTAAAGTGCAAGCAAATCGGATCTTAAGGATTGGTAGATTTAATTGTTGATAGTTCAATCTCTGGTGTTGGATTTGCTTCATTGTAGAACAACAAAATCTCTGTGAATAGTTGAGAAAGAAGACAAGGAAGATAGGACAAGAAGAATGATAAGCACGAAATACTCAGTGGGTTGATGGTAGGAAAGTGGTAATTCACATCTGCTATTTCACCACTGCTAAGTTTTTCATAGTACTCCCTTCTATACATACAAAAAGGTGGCAACCATTCTCTAGTCTTCGAATTTGTAAAAAGTATGATAAAAGTGATACAGTGCATGGTTGAAGAAATTTAAATAATAACTAGGGTGGCAAATGTGTTTTGCAGCCACATATGTGAATGGTGGCATAAGAAGTGGATAGTGATTCGAAGAGTACTGTTAAGAGTAGCTTGACTTTGTTTTTCAATTTACTTTTGGGTTTTCATTGTGACTATCATTTTTTCTTTTCCAATTTAACTTTTTTTAATGCCTTAATAACATCTTAGGTTGCTGATTATAATGTGGCAGCTGCACAGCAGGGTATTGTTTATATTGATGAAGTTGACAAGATTACAAAAAAGGTTACTCATGCTTTGTATTTATTCATTCAATCTTAATCTCCCATCAAAACTCTATATGTATCATTCATATTTTCCTTAATTGTGAAGGCTGAGAGCGTTAACATCAGTAGAGATGTGTCAGGAGAGGGTGTTCAGCAGGCTTTACTGAAAATGCTGGAAGGAACAGTATGTACTTTTGTTGGATAGACTATAGAAATTACGCAATGTTCCATCGCTTATGGCTCCATAAAATGTCAGATTTCAAACAGCTTGAAGTCCAACAATTTGAATGCCAGCAATCTAAATATCAGCTCTATTTGGTTAACATTTGGACAGTATATTCACATCCATGTTGATTTTGACTGACATAGGTTGTCAATGTTCCAGAGAAGGGTGCTAGAAAGCATCCAAGAGGTGACAATATTCAGGTACATGTTACATACATATAATGCATGCATCTAATTTTTTGATTTATTATTTGTTAAAAAGAATTTTGCTAGCTGTTGCTATAGATTTTGGTGAGAAATTTATAATGGCCAGGTTTGCCTATGTAGCTCTAATCAGATGAGATATACTGTTCCTTGTATATCATCTGGGCTCATACTTCCTTTTTTCTTCATTCTTTATTAGTTTTCTCTATTTATTTCTGTGTTTACTGTTTGACTTGTTTTTTTTTTCCTTCTCCAGATTGACACTAAGGATATCCTTTTCATATGTGGGGGTGCATTCATTGATTTGGAGAAGACAATTTCCGAAAGGTTGAACTAGCATAAAAATACAAAAGTGTTGCTTGTGTATACAAGTTCTGAACTCTAGCATAGATGATGTTAATAGATTGTCTTTGTTTCTGTCTCAGGCGCCAAGATTCTTCAATTGGGTTTTGCGCACCAGTACGTGCAAACATGAGGACAGGTGGTGCTGCAAGTGCTGCTGTAACATCAGCTCTGTTGGAGACTGTAAGTGCAAATATATCTTAAGTTGAGAAGAGTTGATTGTGGTGTTTTCTATTTTCCATATGCACTTTTGGGTTTTCTTTGATTGTAGCAGTTTTCGATTGTTTTTTTGAATCTTCAACTTGCTTTTGTTGGCAGGTTGAAAGTAGTGATCTTATCTCTTACGGTTTGATACCTGAATTTGTTGGAAGATTCCCTGTTCTTGTCAGTTTGTCAGCTCTTACTGAAAATCAGCTTGTGCAGGTATATTCTCAAGACAGTTTTCTGTGCTACATATCTGCATGTTTTACGTGGTTTGATGGTGAAATACATGCACTTAATATGTGTCTGATTATAATTTCAATAAGAGATGCTAGATTTAAACTCTTTCCATTGGCACTTGCTAGAATGCTTGGTGTTTATATTCTGTTCCTGGAACTGTGTTGTTTGTTACATATATGCATGTCGTATGTGGTTTGATGATGAAATACATATGCTTAATATGTGCCTGATTATAATTTCCATAGAGATGCTAGATTTAAACTCTTTACATTTGAACTTGCTAGAATGCTTGGAGTTTATATTCTGTTCCCGGAACTGTGTTTTCTGGAGTCCATGTCACCAATGGCCAACATTATTATGTTCATAACTTGTCAGTTTCTTTAATGCATTAATACAATTGATTATAAATTGTTGGTGCCTTTTGTCACTCAGGTTCTGACTGAGCCGAAAAATGCTCTTGGTAAGCAATACATGAAGATGTTCCAAATGAATGATGTAAGTGATTTTTGTTGCTTCTCTTGCATATGCAGCATATGTGGTGAACCTATGTACCATGAGATATTTTTTTGGTAATTCTGTAAGTTGTCTTGCATGCTGAAAGATGGTAACCATTCTGGGACTTCACCGATTTTGTTCAGTTGTTTTCTGTTTATGGGAATAGAAAGTAGTTATAATTCTATAAACATATTCATGTTTTAATTCTCCCCTCAGGTTAGACTGCATTTTACGGGGAATGCTTTGAGATCAATTGCTAGAAAAACAATAACCAAAAACACGGGGGCTCGGGGCTTGAGATTGATTTTAGAGAACATCTTGCTGGATGCTATGTACGAGGTATATCATTTCTTCTCTACTGTTGAAAACCTTGTATTGAAAACGATATTACTTTCAGGTTAGTGATGCTGAGAATATTGTTTTAGTGTTAAGAGCTATGCATTATGCAAGATGAGGTCAGAAGAGTTGACTTTATTTGGTGTTCTTACTGGATTTCTGTTTTTCCTGCATTGCTATTAAATTTTTGGTGACACTGTAGTAGTTTTATGTAAAAATCTTTGGCTACCTTGTGTGGAGCGTCGTTTGAACTGTATGCAAGATCAAAAGCAAATCTTGGCCTCTCCTGTTAAATAGGTATCAGACTACAGCATTACAGCATCATAATGTCGTGTTTTTCTTTCAAGTTGGACCACCTTTTCTTGTCTATACAGATTACGGGACCCTAGCACACATGCCAATGAACTCAGCCAATGATAAGTGACAGAGCTGGAAACATGTCGTTTGTTGTCTATTGTACTGTTTGAGTGAAGGGTACGAGGAGAGGTGTAGAAGACCATGAACTTTTGCATGACATTAATTATATTCTTCTGAAATAAACATTTTCTAACCTTTGGACTTCAGAATGCTTATAGACTGTTCCAGAATTATGAATTTAACAAGTTGTGCATTTATTCATCAAGCAAAATTTGACCTTTAGATACACCAACTTCTATATGTACAGATTCCCGATGTCAGAAGTGGGGATGATATTATAGATGCTGTTGTAGTTGACGAAGAAGCTGTCGGTGTTGTGGGAAAAGGGACTGGTGCCAAAATTCTGTGTGGCAAGGGATCATTGAATCGCTATCTTGCTAAAAGAAAGTCCGAGGTATGTAATTTCCACTTGCATATCGTCCTTTTTCGACTGTCAGAGACATTTCTGGGTTGATAAACATAATTTGTATTCTTAGACCACTGTTGAAGGGTCTGATGGAGAACTGGATGTGGAACCAGATATTCCTAAAAGAGTTGCCAGCATGTAATTTATTGGTAAGTGTTATTTGTGCCATCTTGTACATATATAGGGATATAAATTTAATAATATTCAAATTGCAATTATGTATACATCGTTTTGACCCAAAATATGCAGCTCTTGTTCTGTTTGCCTGTGATCATTTAGTGGATTATTTGCGTATAAAGGTTAACCCATGTTTTTCAGGAATTATTTATGCCTGTGATCCTTCTGATGTTTTGGTAATATTTTTTTGCTAATAATTCAAGAGACGAGTCAAATCAACTCTAAAGTAGTTAACAAATTGTTTTCACATTTCACATTTCTATTTTTACGATTTTCTATTTTTTACACAAAATTGAGGATGAAGGAAATTTGTGTTTATTTTGTTTAAATTAAAAACTACTTTTTTCATTTGGAAAATGTAATAATGTTTGAAAATTTATCATATAAAACATTTTCAAAACTGAAACAGAAATCACTATAGTTAAAACTATATCCAATATATTCTTTAAATTGGAAAACAGTTGACTCTAATGTATCAGGTATTAAGAACATTTAGAACCTTTTTGGTGCTGGTTCTCTTTTCTCCGTTCAATTGACCCATGGATTTCATTTTTGTTCCTTCATAACCTTCCCGGTTCTTCTCTTCTTGATGTTAATTCCCTTTCCTCTCCAATTTTCTCTTTCAAGTACGTCGTAACACTGGTGAGTTTAGGTTGATTTCTCAAACAATGTGTATAAAGTTGTTGAAATAAAATTAATCGGTGTTAAAAAGTTTGGGGAATTTTTGGATTTTTCAATCAAGAAAATAAAATGAAATTAAAGAAAACATGAAAATTGATAGAAGTGAAAATTTCAGTAAAGTTCTGGTTTAATCTCGATTTACATCTTAATTAAACATAGTTTATTGATTTGTTGTTCTCAAACTTCTCATAAAAATTATTAATAGTTGGTTGATAACTAACTCAAGTTTTTCCTTAGGTAGTATTTAATCAAGATATGGTTGTTAATTAAATTTAACCATCAAATAATTTAAGATACGATATCTAGATTTAATTAGGCAGTAGTATTAAAAATTAGAAAAATTGCTTAATCACGGTAATAATCACATATGGTGCGTCATTTAATTTAGGTTATATTATTCCTAATGATTACGAATCATTAGTTGCTATGTATGAATTTCAATATAATAATTATGAATTATATCGAAATTTTAACAATCAGTTTATAAATAAACGATTCAATGAATGCATTAAAATCATCTTATCATAATATTTAATAGGTTCATACACAAATAATTGAACAATAACGATAATACGATTATTCATATACAAAACTTAAATCAATTAATGTAGGATAATATAATTAATTTTTAATGAGAGAAAAAAACAACAAAAATAATAAAATACACTTAATAATTAATTTTTAATGAGAGAAAAAAACAACAAAAATAATAAAATACACTTAACTCGGGTCATCGACGTATACTCGCCCCTGATTTAATGATGGGATGTTTAAGGTTTCTCTTAAAAAATGCTTCAGCCTTGTTGAAATAACCCCAGTCACTCTTAGCTCTCTACTGCGCCGCCTTTCTCTCTGCGCTACTATTTTCTCTATTTTGTGAATTATTCTTTGGTCTATTGGTAATGTTCACGCCTTTAAATCCACGCTCTCATTTTCTTTGCATCTGCTACGTCTGCGAGAACTTTGCGTTAAACACAAGTGTATGCATTTAACAGATACATCTGCGTTTTGGCAGCGCAAACTTTTCCCAGTTCATCACTGCGTTGTCATTTTCTTCTTTTGACATTGTTGTGCTGCTCGTCATTTTGGTCCTCCTTGGGTAGATGTTCTCCTAGCGTTGCATGCGTTTTGTTCTTTTGTTTTATTCTTCTACTGTTGTTTTGTGCTTCCACCTACTGTAGCCTTCCATCTTTGTTTTACCATAATTCCAAGATGCTTTCTGTTAAATTCACTCCGTTAAATTCACATTCTTGCATGGGTTGTCACATGCAATTTCCATGTAGCTTCATCGTCTTGATTTTCTTGTATTTACTTGCTCTAATATTTATCAAATATTTATCTTCGACGAAGACAAGTGAATATAAGTTTTTAGAAAATAGTCAAAATATAGAACTTTTGACTTACTTTAACTTCTTTACTTTTAAATTGTGCCTAAAATCACATATAAGTTAAAGTGAATATCTTAAGCAATTTCATGTCAATAATCGCTAAGTGTTATGAGATAATTTCATAATCAATTAAATACCTATTAATTTCTCCCACATTTAGCTTTTGGCCATCCTTGGCCAAAACGCTAAATTTAACTTTATCGACCTAAAACATTTACTCATTTCTCATATGTTCCAAGAGTATATAATCATAAACAAAGATAAATTACTTTCAAAAATTATATTAAGAAGTCAACATTCAAAGTTTTTACTCATGATCAATCAACATTTATTATCTTCAAAAATTGAGCAATTTAATGTTACACTAGGAAAATGTATTTAACTGAAATATATCCACGAGTACACTTGATACTATTCATGATCAACACAATCCACAACTTTACATATTATTTCATTTTTTCACCATTAAAATTCACATGTAAAATTATGAATTAAAGGACTTTCAAGGTTGTAATGTGGGTAAAGGTATGATGAGATATATTTAGGTCAAGTAACTTGAAAGCTATTAAGCTAGTGAAATAAAGCAATACTCAATGTGACCTCAAGTGCACAAGTTAACACTCATAAAAAATTAAGTACCGTTAGCTATGACGAATGTAACATTTATGTTTTACATCCCAATTTAGCTCTCATATATAAACCACATGAAGTATATATTAATCCGAAGGAATCACTCATATAATTGATGAAAATATATTAAAACCAGAAAAAAGTTAACCTTTCAAGCCAATATCTACCTCATATTCAGCATACTCTAATAACACGTTCATTACAATTTTAGGAGGATGCATTAATCATAAATAACTTCTCAACACATATGCAATTCCTCTTTGATACATTTATTTAAACATTTTTTTCTTTTTATTTTGCATTTCTCTTTTCTTTCTTTCTTTCTTTTTCTATCTTTTCTTTTCTCTTATAAAAACTAAAATAAACAACATCAATATGGGAATTTCAATAATAAGACATAAAATAACATCCCAACATTATCACCAACCCACAAATATGCATATCTCCGCACTTAAAATTTTGTACTTCCATAAACTCAAAAATCAACAAATGTTTCACTAGTTTTAAGGCTTGAGAAGGACATTTGGTTAGGTTAAAACATGTAACATGGTTAATGCACAAAGAAAAGGCAAATAAAGCTTAAAGAGGCTTGTCAAAAAGGAAAATCATATAATGGGTAGCTATTTGGCTAATATAGTTCGGAAAAACAAAATGTTCCACTAGTTTCAAGGTTTGGGAAGGACATTTGATTAGGTTAAAGCATGTAATGGGGCTAATATACAAAGAAAAAGAAAATAAAGCTCAAGGGGGCTTATCAAAAAGGAAATTAATATAATGGGTAGGCTATTTGGCTAATGTAAGAATGCACAATCATATTCATATTAATACATGTTATAAAAATGTGACCTCAAATAGAAATTCAAGACAAAATTAGGATATACTTGTCATAAAGGTCATACATTATCGAAAGATAATAAGACTGATATAGAAGTGTTAGTCAAATATGGCTCAAAATTTCATCGACTTTGTCTACTACTAGTCACTATTCCTCTAAAGATAATGCACATCGACTAATCACAAGAGTAAAAGTATATGCTAAAATTGCTATCAAATTTTCAAGTCAACTCATTCTCTAATTATGACTATATAGTCCTAGAAGCAATAAAAAAATGAGAAAATGTTTGTTTTGTTGTTTTATTCTTTCTCATTTTGATTGAAAACTTAAAACAAGTAAAACAATCCATACACTGACTATGTGTTTGTCCTCATGGTTTACATAGATCTTATAGCTAATTTTGCTTCTCAATTGAATGACTTGGTCTTTAGGGAGGTCTATGCATCAATGATTTTGTGCTTTTGCTTTGGATCTTTTCATAAGGTTAATCCAAAATTGTAGATGATTGTTATTGTAATAGGGGATCTTATGTAATTAATAGCTAAGCATTTATCTAACACAGTTGCAACAACCATATAAGGAAGAGATAAGTAACAGTTAACCATCAACCTTGTAGCAAACAATTTGTCTGTTGATTATTTTAGTATATATATGGAAACATCAGATTCAATGTGCCTATGTAAAATTGATTACTAATAATATTTGCTTCACTCTTTGTTACCATCAGTCATATTATTACATCTGGTCCTTTCTTCTTCTGCTCTTTTCCCTCTTGTCACAATTGTCTAAATGCGTCAACATTTAACTAATGGGGTTAGCTTTGACTTTTCATTTTCTTCCATATTAAATGGTTGGCAACCAATCTGGCCCTTCTTTTTATATTTCTTTGGCTAGATATGAAGTGCAGAAAAGTACTACATAATCATAGGATCATAATTTGATGAATTCTATTTGCATATTCAGTTGCAATACTATTTTTATCATTTCTATTTCGAGGATCCTAATCATTTTCATACTCGTTGTAAATTGGGAAGCTAGGTCTATTGTCGATTCTAATAAAAACACAATAAGCGAAGATGCTGAAGTTGAACTTGAGAAAAGCAATATTCTTCTAATGGGGCCTACAGGTTCAGGTAATTTGTTGTTGAC
>JANITW010120791.1:0-17641 GCA_027564335.1 Erythroxylum williamsii | reverse complement strand
CAAAAACAAATTAAACAAATTTAAATGCAGAGAATAAGGAAGAAGAGCAAACACTATTTTTATAGAGGTTCGGTGCTAAAACTTACGTCCTCTACCTAAACTCTCACTTAGGATTTGACAAATCACTTTACTACACACTTTTTAGTTTAGTGTGAACTCTTACAACACCACTTGATTTCTGGCTCAAGCTACCCTTACAATCGATTTGTTTTCCTGGCACAAATCCTACCTTATAAGTGATTTTTCACTAATCACTCAACTCATAATAATAACAAGATACAAAATTGAAAGCAATAAGTCTCAGTACAAAATAAAAGGAATTTAGACCAAGCTAAGAGTAGTATGAGAGCAAATTTATGGAACTATAGTAGTATGCTTTGATTTAAACCTTAGATCCCAATTCCCTTGATGTGTCTCTATTTTTTTGCAGGCTCTAAGATGATTGTAGCCGTTGTAAATCCTCTTCTAGCCATTGCATGATTTCTTATAGACGTTGCTTGATTTCTTCCTTTCCATTTAGGAATGATTCGGACACATCTTATTTAGTTCTACCTGATAGTCGACTAGTCGAGCTGTTACAGTCGACTAGTATTAGCATTTTTCACTGCAGGCTTAAACTTGGCTCTTCGATCAGTCGAATAGTGCCATGATAGTCGACTAAGGCTCCTATCCACTTGATTTGTAGTCGACTTGTAACATCTTAGCCGACTTGTTTCAAGCCCCATCTGATGATCCTTAATTTATTAGTCGACTTGTGAAATGTTGGTTGACTTATTTTATGCCCCACTTACATATCTGAATATTATTAGTCGACTTGCCACATTATAGTTGACTAGTGATGACTCCAACGGATAGATTTAACAAGATCTTCCCATAATCTTCATCTTTGAATATCTCTAGAACTTTTAAGGTAATTTCCATCTTGATTCCACAATGATTAATCTCTTGCCCATCAAAGATTAATGCTATCTTGATTTGCACAATTCTTTTATTGAATATCAATCCCAAAATACCTGAAATAATTTCTTAACCAATTCTATACATTTTATTATTATCAAAACATAAAAGAATTTAATTTGTCAACCACCATTGGTCCAACAAGATTAGTATAATCACAACATTAATTCTATATTCACAATCATTAATTGAATTATCTAATGTATATTTAATAACTATAATGAAATGATTAACAATTTACTAATTTCATTTGAGATATATGATAGTATCCTAATAATTATAGGTTAGCCCATTAAATCATAATTCATCACTACAATTATAAAATGACACAATTAGCCTCATTTTATCCCTTAGGATAGAACTTGTTATAAATATAATATATGAGTGAGAATGTGGTTTGGGTGTATGTGAATGGTGATAGTTGAAAATATGTCCAACCTTGGAGGTATGTACATTTATTGTCTAGTTATTGCTCTAAATAGAATGTAGATCTTGGTTGAAAAATTGAACATTACATTAATATATTCAGTGTTATATATTGTGGTTATTGCTCACTGCATTTATGAATAACAGTTTATTGATTATTTATATCAGAATTGTTATTGATGTATAAACTTACTAAATAATTTATTTAAAAGAATATGTAATTAATGAATTATAATATATTGTGTTGGTGATATCAAATTTTGTATTTAATTCTATCAATTTTCTTGAAAATTTTGACTTGCAAAAAAATTGACAATCTTATTTTATAAAAAATCTTAGTTTGGACAAATAAATTAGGTTTTTATTAGTTTACCTTAATGTGGTTATTTGTAAAAAGTTTCTTTTTTAGTTAGGGTTAAGGTTACGTACTACTAGACTTCCTCAGACTCTACTTCTCAGTGAGATTCCTACTAAATATTGTTATTATTTTTGTAGAAATCTTAAAATTATGATTAGAAATGAATTACTATTTATTTTTCAATATATATCTATATGAAACAAAATCGTACGGGTGTAGTTTCACAACAACTTTGATTTGACCGCAATTACTTGTAAGGTTATGCCGCAGTTATTTGTAATTATATCTGTCAGTTATTAGATATAAAGTAACTGTATCAACAAATGTTAATTTTTCTGTATCAAACGAAAATAAAAAAATAAAAACAAAATTAAACAGATCAACACTGAAATTTGGTAACATAATTCAGCACACCTTGCCTATATCTGTGGGGCCCTCACTCAGCTTAATCACTTTTACCAAAATGCAATAAATTTACTCAAAGTTTTACTGAGCCAACACTACTCAACCTTTGACATTATCCCTCAACCTCACATCCCAGGAAAGATTTTCACACCTAATAATATGACTAACTCGTGTTAACCTCAACAGAAGAATTTTCTTAACAATCCTTTGAAACAATAACAGTAAATAAATCACTCAAGTGATTAAACTGAAAACTCAACACTAAAAAAACACTTGACAAAAAAACAAGAAATAATTTCCTGCACAATCACGAAATCAAAAGCAGTTGAATAATCAAGTAAAAACACCTAGCATGAACTTCACCAAGTCAACCACAATTCAGATGCAGAAGCTGGGTCATGGATGGATCAAAAACACCTTTGGCTGTTTTTAGTTTTCTTCGCACCAACGTTACACACAAAAAACCAAAAAAAAAACCATATCAAACACTCATGTATTTTTTGCAAAGCATGGACAACACTCAGTGACCCACGCAAGAAGACCAATACCATAGAGATTCACGCCAACATCAACGAATTACAAAAATCACCCAACTACTCACAATGTTCACTCAAAGAATAAACCTTGTCTCACCATAAACCCGAGAACTACAAAAAAAACTTCAACTATTTTCTACAGAAAAACACAATTGACGCCATATCAAGGAGACCAACCATTGCCATCAATCGAGATACCTAAGATACACACCATCAAGAAACCCAATACTACACGCAAACCCCTTGTTGCCTATCCACAAAATCCAACAATACCTCTTGTCAATTACAAACATGATATGCCATAATTTGTCTCAAAATCTATTGCAATCAAACCTAAGAGTTGGGTTCCATATTTTGATGGCCAAAAACCAGCAAAATAGAATGTGGGTGGTGAAGGAGAAGGACCGTCGACGTTTACCCACCATACATCCTCTTTTACTAGTGGCGACAGACCCGCTCACCACACTTCAAATTCTATTGGTAGTGATAGAGCCACAAGTGGCCTATAGGGCGTTGGGAACTACCGACAAGGTGACCACGTTTCTTCAGCTACTACAAAATGTGCATGGGAGGAGTATAGAAATACATCACATCAAGTTGATCTCCCGATGTTCCACGGTGATGACCTATTCGCACAGGTCATGCAAGTTGAATCATATTTTATTATTAACAAAATTCCTTTTGAACTTCGTTTACCGTTGGTTCAGATTTGTATGGAGGGTACTACACTGTATTGGTTCATGACTCTATGTGAGTTCGACCCATGCCTGACTTGAGAGCAGTTCAAGTGTTCGTTGTTTGATCGTTATGGGGGCAAGGAAGAAGCTAAAGTCAGTCTCCCAGTGAGGATCAGTAGGCGCGTATATTAATGAGTTTAAGAGGGTGGTGTCGTAAATAGGTCATTTCCCCAAAGAGTAGTACATGAATTGCTTCCTGGGTGGATTACATGATGAAATAAAGAATAGGGTTTGAACTAATGATCCTCCAACTCAAGCTCGACTCATCTCCATCGCATCGAAGGTAGAGAGGGAATTAGTTGGGGAAAGGGTAATATAACCAAGAGAATGGAAAAACAAGCTCAAAAATTTTCTTCCAAGTTACGGGTCTCAACTGGGAACTTCTAACAACTAATGTCCAGTTCAGCCAATCAACATAGCTGGTAGTGCTAGGAATGAGGGAGATACCCAACAAAAAATCGAAGAACCATGACTGAAGTTTATCGTCCAGGAGGTTCAAAATGGAGGGGAACAAAGAATTCGTCCTACGAATAACTTATAGAGAGAAGAGCCAAGGGGTTGTGCTTTAAGTATGGACAAACTTTTGGTTCATTTTAACAATATACAAATAAGGAGTATAGATTAATTATGTGGGAGGGTGACGAAGAAGATGTTGGATTAAGTAATCAAGAAGCGACAGTGGTTGAGGAGCAATAAGAAGATTTGTAGTTAGTGTGCAATTTAGTTGAGTTCATGGAGTTAAGGAAGGATCGATCCTCTCCCACGAAGTCTATGGTCTTGATAGGTAAGCTTAATGAAATGCCTATTGTCATTATAGTTGATAGGTCTTGATAGGTAAGCTTAATGAAATGCTTATTGTCATTATAGTTGATAGTGGAGCTAGCCATAACTTTGTGTCCAGCAAATTGGTTAAAGCTGTGGGTATTACCATTACACCAAGTAGAACATTTGGAGTTAGATTGCGAGATGAACATTGGTCCTTCTCACATGGAATTTGCAAGGAGATAAAATTGGAGCTGAATGGAGAAGAGTTTACTGTAAATGCCTATATCTTTGATTTTGGAGGGCCCGATTTAATCCTAGGTGTTGCATGGTTAGAAACATTAGGGGTTGCGAAAGTTGAGTGGAAGAAGATGTATATGTCATTTGATCGAAAGGGGATAGAGATCACCTTGTGGGGAATTAACGTGCAAGCCTCTTCTCGTCATGTTTTACAACAAATTTTAAAACATCAGGAATTAGAAGTAAAGGGGTTGTTGTGGTCTATGAGAATTGGTGGGTCCTTATTTGAAGAGATGAGAACCTTGAATCCAGGTCAATAAGAGGTGTTGTGGGTTGTCCTATTTAGGTTTGAGTCTGTTTTTAAAGAAATAAGGGAGCTACCACCTAAGAGGGCTCATGACTATGCAATTAACAGGGGGAGGGGGCAGAACATGTGAATATTCGTCCACATAGACACGCACACCATCACAAGGATCGATGAGATTGAGAGGCAGATTCAAAATTTACTGGAAATTGGATTTATCAAGCCTAGTATCAACCATTTCTCAATTCTTTTTATCCTTGTCAAGAAGAAAGATGGGTCATGGTGGATGTGCGTCGACTATCGAGTTTTAAATAAGCTCACAATGCCTAATAAGTTCTTCCAATAGTGGATGAGTTGATGAAGGAATTACATGGAGCTAGATACTTTTCCAAGGTTGATTTAGGATCGGGTTTTCATCAAATCAGGGTCAGGGAGGAGGACGTTTATAAAACGAGATTTTGAATTCACAAGGGGCATTATGAGTACCTAGTGATGCCCTTCGGTCTCATGAATGTGCCAGCTACATTCCATTCCACAATGAACTCATTTTTTAAACCTCTATTATGGAAGTTCGTTTTAGTTTTCTTTGACGATATTCTACTTTATAGTTCAGATTGGGGTCAACATTTGGATCATTTGGCTTGTGTATTAAATTTGTAACTAGACAATCAGTTGTTGGCTAATAAGAGGAAGTGTATATTTGGACAGCAATTTGTGGAGTACCTAGGCCATGTTATCTCATGTGAAAGGGTAGCAATGGACCCATCGAAGATCAAAAGTATTTTGAAGTGGCCTATTCTTAAGAATGTAAAGAGGGTAAGAGGATTCCTTGGACTCATCGGGAACTATAGAAAATTTGTCAAATATTACGGTAAAATTGCCAAACTCTCATTGAACTCACAAAGAAAGATGGTTTCAGCTAGGGAAGGGTGTCCCAAGAAGCTTTTGAAGAATTAAAGAAGAGGATGACTTCATCACCAGTCTTAGCATTACCTAACTTTTCCAAGGAATTTTTCCTCGAATGTGATGTTTGTCCTAATTCAAGAGGGATGCCCACTAGCCTATTTTAGCAAGGCTTTGGTTGAATCAACGTATTCTAAACCAGTTTATGAGAAAGAAGTGATGGCAATAGTAATGGCCATTTAACATTGGAAACACTTTCTAACAATGTTGCATTTCAAGGTTTATACTAACCATAAGAGCTTGAAGCAATTATTGGAATAGCAGATTCCCTCTATAGATCAACAATGTTGGCAAGTTAAATTGTTGGGTCTGGATTTTGAAGTGATCTATAAACCCAGAAAGCAAAATGGGGCATTAGATGCTATATCAAGGGTTGAAGATGATAGGTTATTGTTTTCAGCAATTTTTGTTCCATTTAGGCTTGATATCGATGTAGTACAACGAGAGGTCAAGGAGGACACCAAGCTAAACTCACTCATGATGGCACTCCAACAAAACCCCAATTCTAAACCTGATTACCACTTAAGGGATGACCTATTATTCTACAAAAACATATTAGTCCTTTCATTCACTTCAGTGTTAATTCCTCAATTTCTACAAGAGTACCATGCCTCACCTTCATGAGGCACTCTGGTTTCCTCAAGATCTACAAGAGGTTAGCTTGCGAATTGTTTTGGCTAGGAATGAAGTCCTTAATTCAGAAGTATGTGCGTGAATGTGTAACCTGTTAGAAGAATAAATATATGGCAATGTCTCCCGCTGGACTTTTCCAACCCCTACCTATGCCTCAGCTAATTTGGGATGAAGTCTCTATGGACTTTATTACAGGACTTCCTAAATCTCGTGGTTTTGAAGTTATATTGGTCGTAGTGGATCGTTTATCAAAGTCTGCCTATTTCTTACTCCTTAGGCATCCATTCACTGCTAAAACAGTGGCTGAAACATTCATCTATGAGGTAATGAGACTACATGGTATTCCTAGCTCTATATTAAGTGATAGAGACCCACTCTTCACTAGTAGTTTCTGGAAGGAGTTGTTCAAACTACAAGGAGCAAAATTGAAGATGAGTTCCTCCTACCATCCATAAATGGATGGACAAACAGAATTGATTAATAGGTGTCTAGAAACCTATCATTGTTGCTTAATTTCCAAACAACCTAAAAATTGATCTTATTGGTTAGCTTGGGCTACATATTGGTATAACACTAGCTACCATGTTTCATCTAGGAGGACTCCCTTGGAAGTCGTCTATGGCCACCTTCCACTTACTTTGCTGCAGTTTTCTCAAGGGGAAACTCAAGTGGAGTCAGTGACGCTAGCCTTGGTTGATAGGGATGAAGCCTTACGCCAACTCAAACGTAACCTATGGCGAGCACAGTCTATGATGAAGCAATTTGCCGACATTCACAAAAGGGAGGTACATTTTCATATTAGAGACTTAGTCTTTGTTAAACTAAGACCACATAGGAAGTCAACTATTGTAAGAAGGATATGTCCTAAGCTCTCAACACGATATTATGGACCTTTCAAGATCATTGGAAAGGGGGGATAGGTTGCCTATAAACTACAGCTCCTTATTTTGTCCAAAGTCCACTCAGTTTTCCATATATTCCCAACTAAAGAATCCATGGGTGACCATTCTGTCAAGCACAATCTACCTTAAAGGTTAGAGATGGACCATGGAGACTTGACTGAACCAGAAGCAATCTTAGCCTCACATATGTCTAAGTCTAAGGGCAGAAGCACTCTCCAGTGGCTTGTTCGATGGAAAGACAAACCAGCAGAAGAAACAACTTGGGAGGATGTAGAATTCATCAAAGGGCAGTTTCTTTCTATTCACCTTGAGGACAAGGTGCCTATTGAGGAGGAGGGAATTGTTAATGATCAGCCCATAGTTCAACAGCCTAAGACCATCAAACCTACATTCATAGGGGTAAGATGGGGGAAGGAACAATTGCCACATAAGTAGGTTGCTAGGAGTCAGTTATAGAAAGAGATTTTGTTGTGGATTGTAGGGTACGATATATAGATAGAACCTATGGGAGAGAGGCAGGATCATTCATTCGGATCATAGACATTGTATTGGCCTGAAAACTATTTCCAGGAGGTAGCCTACTGCTGTAACTCTACTATATACTTAAATAATGCAAATCATGCCCCGTGCACCGACATGAGTGGGACAGCGGGCACGTTGTGGCACCGGCAGATGTGAGACACGTGGCGGTGCATGCATCGCATGTATGCTCGTGGTGCGCACGAGCCAGACGCATCTGACACGCATCGAACGTGCTATAGTGTTTTTTTAAAAAAATACAAAAATTTCAGATTTTCTTTAAAGGTACCCTGGGGTGTTTTGGGTCAGTTTTTAGGTCCGCAAATTTTATAAAATAAGTTTTTTTATTTTTCTGGATTTATTACATTTGTAATAAATTAAAGTTTAACTCGAGAAAAAAAAGAATTAAGGTATTCTGGATCCGATTTTAAGTGAATTTTCATACTTTAAACATCATATGAGGGATATACATGAGGTTCTCGTGTCTCGAGGCTTATGTTCAGTGTTTGAGATTGCATGATAGTCAATCGGAAAAAGAATTGAGACATTTTGAAGTTATTTTTGAGTGAATTTTCGTGCAACGAACTTGCCATAAAGGAGATACATGAGATTCTCGTGTCTCAGCAGGTCGGTTTAGTATCCAGTGATGCATGATAGTCACTGTACTGAGATTTTTCTTTTATGAAAGCCTCAAATGAAGTTTTCGGAGAATGTCTTTAGCACGAGCGTGTGACAATGAGACTGTGCGTTCAGATTTTTTCATTTATTGATATTACTTTGTCACATACCATATTCCCATAAAGAATGTGAGGATAACATAAAGATATATCCCTTGTGTTTGTGGACTTTTTGAGTGTTGATGAGGATGTAGTCACCAAAGTGACCTTTCAAGTCAGTATTTTAAATTGTTATGCTTGCATGTTAGGGGATATCTCTGATTTTATGTTTGGTTATTTTGCTCAAAGGTATTGACCTTACATAACATTTTGAGATATGTATAAGGGCATTAGATGGAGGAGAGTTATTGCTCAAATGATCTATTCACCCAAAGGTGATAGTTTCATGAGAGTTGATGATTTGTACTCTGATCACTTTTTTATGTGAAAGTCTAATTGCATATATTATGTATTCAGCCCAAAGGTGTTTTATAATATGTGTGATAGGATTTTCAGGAAAGATGTTATTTAATGGCTTGAGTATCACTGTTATCATGCATTTGTGTTGATTTAAAGATTATCATGTTAAAGTCACCTTTTCAGTTAACAAAATCAATGTCATCATCAGAACCTTGACTGATTTCAATATAAAGAAGTGGATAAAGAATGTATTGAAAGTTATAGAGATAGCTGTGGTTGATATGACCATACAGATGGATAGGCAATCTCCAATTACATCCATGAACTCGAGAGTTCATAAAGCAACCTATAAAGCCTAGGATCGGTCTAACATATTATATCTGATGATCGTTAGGAGATCCATTCCTAACCATCTATTTAATGGACTTCTGGGCACATGCATAGCGAATAAGTTTTTTGATAATGCCTCCCAGAGGTACAAAGTCTCATCTGGAGTTGAGACAAATGCCTTGATGAAAGTATTATTCTCCATGAAGTATACATAGGAAAAGGGGACTAATGGAATACATATAAAAAATAATTCATTTTCACAGTAGATGAAGATGTTGAGACTTCAATGCTTTGATAGCCCATTGTGTTGCTAAGGAGGAGAAACTCAAGTTTGTAACTCCAATAGGCCTCGAAGTAGCTTAAGGGAAGATAAAGATAAAACCCGTTAAGTTCGAAGGTAGAAAGTTCAAATCTTTTCTACATGCTAAAGTTGGTCAAACCAGTTCTGGTGAAGGTCCTGAGATCATCAGGTTACTCTTTGGCTTGTCAATTTATAGATCTAATTTGCGATAGTAGCATTAGGTACATGGTGACTATTTAGTGGAAAATCTATCAAGGTGCTTCCACAATGCAGTGGTTCATATTTAGGATAAAGCCAAATAAAGGGAAGGAGAAATTAATGGTTCACAGCAATAAAGAGGTGGAAACAATATCTATAGGAGATGTAGGTACTGAACTTTATTGTAAGGTTCATTTGGTTTTACACGACACATTTTATATGTGATCTTTAGATCACTTTTGGACATTGAAGGTTGACGTTTTGCATTTAATACTTCTGTTGTATAGTTGTTGTTTAATGCAAAACATAATGGTACAACTTTATTATCATATGGTTTATATAAAATGTGTCTTACCCCGAATTAGATAAATGTTTCTTCACATCTTGCTGAACAAGTTATGAAATGAAAGACCCTGATGAATGAGAAGTCATACATGGTGTGACATAAAAGTTTAAGCCACATTCTAGAGCTAGGGTTGAGAGATTAATCAAGAAAAGCATTTCTCAATTCTAGATTAAGATGATTTGGGAACATGTGCTGATTTTTGCAGGGGTAAGTTGACTAATAAGTACATTGAGGTTAACTCACGCTTCTGACTTGTTGAGTTTGATACATAAAAATATCGGAAGATCTTATACAATTGCATTGAGCAATTCTAAATGGATTATGACATTTATTGATGATTATTCCTATCAAAGTTATGTGTTCTTATTTAAAGACTGAAGGTTGAGAACTTATTGGAAAAATTCATCAAGATAGTCAGATTTGACCCGTGGAGAAGAATATCATTGCAAATATGGTGTTTCGAGACTTTAAAAGGTCCATTTTCTAGATATATAGAATTAGTTAGAATAGTGACTTAGTTCACTATGCCAGGTAATTCTGAGCAAAATGGTGTGTTACTGAAACGTATATCTGTACCCTAAGGAACTTGAAGAAGTCAATGTAGAATAGGACTAATCTACCTAATTATCTAAAAAAATTGAAAACTCAACCTTGCACACATCAGTGTATGGGGCTGCTCTATTGAGGGAGTGTGATCCTTATAAAGAAATAGTGCATACTCGTCCCCTTCATTGCTATTTAGTAGGATATCTTGACTAGTTAAAGGCTACAACTTTTACTGTAGAGAAGGACGGACCAGAATAGTGGAGTTACAAATAGCTAAGTTTCTGAAATATCATGTCTATGATGGTGGGCTCTTTAACCCTTCGGATAATAGTAGGGCAGATACTACAGTTATCATATAACCGCTACTCATATAGTTAAATATGGTAGATCTAGGTCTTTATACCATGCCTGTACAAGAACAGGAATCCATAACTGATGACACAAAGGTTCCTGGGAGTACAAAATCTAATACAGTTAAGTAAATTCACTAGAATGAGACGACCTGCTATCCTATCTGATTACATAGTCTATCAAGTGTACTGGACTGTGTTATTAGACATATTATAGATCCAGTTACTTTTACAGAAGCTATTTATGGACCCAGTGTGGATGTGTAGAAGGATGCGATAAATGACGAGATATAAGCCATGAAGTACAGTAAGGTCTGGAGCTAGTTGATTTGCATCACGAACTGCAAATTCATCAGTTGTAAATGAAGTTTTGGATCTAAAGGAATTCAAGATAAAGTTCAACGATTTATGGGTTTGCTCATTTTATGAGGGAAAAAGGTTGACTTTGTGTTACTTTTTCTCTCGTATCCTTATAGGATACATTTTGAGTGATTAAGGCAATTATAGCTCATAATGATATAGAGTTATATCAGATGGTTGTCAAAACCATTTTCCTGAATAAAGACCTTTTATGAAGTGGTCTATATAGTACAATCTGTAGGGTCCTAGATCCAGAAAATACTGACATGGTCTGCGAGTTATGCAGATAAATATATGGTTTACAATAAACTTCCTGAAAGTGATACCTTATAATTGAAGGGGTTGTGGCCTCTTCTGGCTTCTTAGAAAATAAAATCAAAAAGATGCCTCTACTATGAGGTCAAGGGGAGCAAAGTTATTTTCCTATTACTGTATGTGGATGATATATTGCTCACGTCAAATCACTTGACCATGTTGTATAAGGATAAGCAACTTTTAGTTAAGAACTTTGACATAAAGGATCTTAGTATAGCATCTTCTGTCCTAGGTATTCAGATTCACTGGGACAGATCTCAACATTTATCAGATCTCTTATAGAAAGCATACATTGAGTATGTGTTGCAAAGGTTTAATACGGTTAATTGTAAACATGTCGTAACACTTGTCTCTCACAGCGAGAGATAATCTTTGGTACAATATCCAAAGAATAAAACAAAGAGAGACGTTATAAGGAATGTTCCATATTCTAGTATGGTTGATAGCTTAATGTGTGCTCGGCTATGTACTAGTGAGTGTTGAGATACTGAAGAGAATCAAGGATTATATGTTGACATATAAAAAAGCCAATAGACTAAACCTAGTTGGGAATTCAGATTCAAATTTTAGCTATGTGTTCGGATGATTAAAATTCCACTTAAGGTTATAGTTTCAAGTTTGCAGATGGTACAATGTCATAGAAGTATGTCAAGCAGACATGGGTAACTTCTTTTAATATGCATGCAGAGCATATGCTATGGGATTACTTTACAGATAGTTTAGCTCGTAAACTTGATTTCTGAGTTGTCTGTAGTCCATTCAATGGCTAGACCCATTTGGTGTTAATGTGAATATCACAGGGTCTTAGCATTTAAAGATCAATTATTTGGTCATAAAGGTGTTGACATGAAAAGGTGACATTAAGATTTGGAGCATTTAAAGATTGAGGAATTGAAAGTCGATCCTTTAACTAAAGGACTTCACCCACTTGTGTTTATGACATAAGTATATAGTACGGGTGTTTTGACGTCCTTAGACACTATTAGTTAAGGGGGTCGTTATGTTTGCTTCATGTACATTTATATATTTTGATGTATTATGATAGTATGATGGTTCATTAGTAACGTTGATCATCGTTTATCCTCAATAATACGTGTTGTCATACATTGTCATAATACGTATAAAAGTCGTAAGATTTGTGTCGATCTTAAGCATTTAAAGGTCATTAGGCATATATATATACAAATTGACCTTATGTCTATGTCATTTAGACACATACAATTTTAGTATAGATATCTGTGAAGTTTGACATGACATAGGGGGATATAAGTTTTTAATCCCATAAAGGTTCTCTAATGCGGTTTAGCATTCAGTTAGAGGATATAAAGGTTTTCTTCAATGTGGTTTAGCATTTGGTAAAAGAAAACAAGTTTTCTCTAATACTGTTTAACATTCGGTGAGAGAAAATAGGATTTCTCTAATAGAGTTTAGCATATGTAGTTTAGCATAAAGTTGGAGAATCGAGACCTACAAACTAAGATGATGTATTTTAGATTATAAAGGTATCATCGGAGTTTACCACACTCCATTTTTTCATTCATGTTAGTGAGATATTAAATATTCGTGATTGTATTAGATCTGTATCATACATGACACATGCATTTGATGTTTTTTGATATCGAAAGCCTTACAGGATAAAATGATGGACTTTCGTTATCTTTGGTTCAAAAGTTTTGTTTTTAAACTTAGTTGACTAATTAAGTAGTATGACTTAACTGAGTTTTTAAACTGTTTTTTAAACTAGAGTCAAACTACAATTAATGCTTGTCCAAAGAGGAGATTGTTAGACAATTTTGTCCTTAGGGATAATTTTGTCCTTTTCCCATAGAGTTGGACAACATCAATTGCATGTTTTGATTTTTAAATAAATTATCGGTTAAGTTGCGTAATTTGATCAAACTAAAGATAATAAGATGACCCAATAAATGATCTAAATTAATGGGTCGAAATCTCGATGAAAAATTGGTCCCTTTTAGTATGGACTTGGTCCATATTAACCTTGTGATAGAAAAGTTCGATATAGAAGCTATATATAGGTTAATGTCTCCTGCAGTTGCTCATATCAATTGTAAGCATAAGGAATCCCTAACTTGTTAGTGGAGTTTATGTATTGAGAAAACTATAGAAAGGCTTAAACCACGTGTCGGGGAGCACTTTCCCTAAAAATCTCGGGAGATTCGGAGACATTTAGAGATCGGAATCGACATCGAAATTAGAAATAGAACCAAAATTCAGGTATTCCACATTACTTTTATTTTTAATCCTTCATGTAGATCCTAAGTACGTAATAAGATCTATACTACGTAACATATTCATCTTAGCTTGGTTTTTGTCTCCTGCTTCGATCAAAAAATTGAAAAAGGCCATATCCAAATTAAGATTTGGATGTTCTTTAAAATCTCAATATGAAATTAAATTATTAATACTATATACATACAATTTTTTTTGCAAATTAATACACAAACCTTCCCGCTTATGACGTGTGTGAAGAAGAAAATCATCATAATTACTATAGTTTAGTGGAAGCCTATGAGGGGAAGTATGACTAGAAGATTCAACTTAGCTTTGTTTTTGTCATGTGCTTTGATCAAAAAATTGAAAAAGGGCATATACGAATTAAGATTTGGATGTTCTTTAAAATCTTAATATAAAATTAAAATATTAATACTATATATATACAATTTTTTTTTTTTGCAAATTAGTAATATTTTTCATGGGAATTAACAAATTAAATTAATTATTGATTTCTTACTACATCTTTTAGTCAATAAATTTTATATTATAATACTTGCTACTTTTTACTGTATTAAATAACTTTTCTGTGTGAACAACAATATATCAATCAAAATTATGTGAGAATTAGTTATTGGACAAGTGGACTTTGTATATTTAAAAGTCAGGTAATTCTAGATTACAAAAATAGTCTAACACACCTAACTCTGATTACTCGAACCTGTCAACACGGTGGGAGATGTCAAAAGAGAGGCTTGCGCCATTGATAGACGTGTAAAACCTTCGAGACTCAGACTAAGTTAAAAAGAAAGGCATGTGCATTCTAAATTACAGTCCTTCGTGAATAAGATTTTCAGGTAGTTTAATGATGCCCTTTTCGAGTTGTCAACTGTTTTAGCCAATCCAAATCAATTCAGAGCTTTCGGAAGGAATCTCCTTAACAAATGATTTAATCCTTGGGAAGATCCACTTGCCAGGCGTTGAAATGTCAATGCGTGGTCATTTTCAACACTAATAACAGTATCCCAATAGAGTTAACACATCTCAATCTCTTAAAACTAAAAGCATTGCACATTTCAACTCATATTTTATTATATGCCTCCCTTTTCTCTACCTGTTCTTTCAAGTACTATGCTTGCTTCCTGCACTAAGTCAGTAAAAGCAAACGACATAAACTGCAAAGATGGGGGGGACTCTACATGGTCCATCCTTGATTAATCACTGCTATCAACCTACTCATAGACAACTTTCATGGCTCCCTTTTCTTGCTGAAGAGGAGAGTCGGTCAAGAGAGGACTCCAGAATTATTACATATCTCGCTACCGCTATTAGAGTAGTTGCATAATCGGCCAAAGAGGACTCCAGAGTTATTACATATCTCGCTACCGCTATTAGAGTAGTTGCAGAATCGGCCAAAGAGGACTCCAAAGTTATTACATATCTCGCTACTGCTATTAGAGTAGTTGCAGAATCGGCCAAAGAGGACTCCAGTGTTATTACATATCTCCAATGTTGGATTTGGAGAACCCACTTTGCCTGGAGGTATTCATTATAGGCCTAACGAGTGAACATATTTATAGGTTTTGACATCATACTTCAACCTAAAATTTTAAGGCATTAAGTTTATAGGTTATTTTCACTTACACATCTCTCACTAATTTCATCTCTTTCTAATGTGGAATTCCTAATTTCTCTCTCAGTGTGAACTTCCACATTAAGTTTGGACTTCTTCTTGAGCGAAAGCCTTTTTGTTTAGTAGTTTGAGTATATGATGTCACTAAAAGCTCTTCTACTCTATTGGTATATTAGTTGATAACATTACATCCAATCAATTGGATGCAAATTAATGTATGACATTATTTTTTTTAATAATGAAAAGACTTTATATATCTTTATATATTAATTTAATTAATATTTTATGTTTTAATACTTAAGATAAAAATCTTGAAATAATTACTGTGTAATTGAAATTATGATGAGATCATAATTATGAGATTCAATTCACACTTATGCATTATTCCTAAATGGTCCTAGTTGTAATTTCATCAAGACTGGATATTGTTAAAACGATAAAATTAGCACACATTATGTTTTTTTTTATATAAAGAAAGTGATTGATCTCATAAATTAAAGTATAAAGATAAACTAATGTGTGGGTGATTATTAGATAATAAGTCACTAAACTGACTTGATTATGAAAATTTTGAATAAAATATTACTTATGTGTCTATGAATTATATAATAATGATGGTTGTATAATTAATCATCATATTTGAGATTACTAAGATATCTAGTATGAGAATTATTGTGTTTTGATGCTACTTATCAATCATTCTACGATAATTCAGTCGATAATAATTGGATACAATATGAGTCATATGTAGATAGTTGAGTAAGTCAATATAGGATTCGTCACTCTAAAGTAATTAGAGAGAATATTCTACTGTTCTTGATTGGTGATGATTTATGGAATTCTCTGGCCAGAGTGAATTGATATTTAAAAAGGAGTTTTCAAATTTTAATTATAAATCACTTACTAATTAGCAAAAACGAATATAATTGGATGATAACAATAGACATTGTATCCATACTCTGTCCAATTAGAATATTGAATGACAAAAGGATTAAATTATACATTATAGCCATGCATGATCAGGTTAAGTCAATCACTTTGATATTCTTAATATTTGGGTAATCATGACATGTTGCTAGACGGCAATCATGATTTATGATTATGAATTATTTAATTAAAAAATTAAAGATAAATTAAAAGGAGTTTTAATTTATCTAATTCTAATTGTGAATTAGACTTAAAATTTATAATCATTGCCAATATATTAAGAACCTAATAAGTCACACATCAAAAAGTAATTTGTGAAAGAAAAATCAAGTTAATTAAGTTGAACTTAATTATAAAGTTTGAGAAACTTTGAGAATCAAATATGAGATATTTGATTTTATTAAAATTAAATTAATTAGAATTAAAATTCAATTCTAATTATAATTAAAGAGATTTAACTTTAATGAAAGATTGCTATAATTTTCTATTTAAAGGGAAAAACTTTTTAGAAACTAGCATTTTTTGTCTTCTTCCTCTCAAAACAATTTGGGAATTGCTATGTGAATATTATTAGAGGCTGGATAATTGGACAACTCGTGATTGATCAATCGGAAAAAAATTTCAAAGAGTTTTCAACGAAAAGCGAACAAGATACGATATTTATCGATTTGTATTTTATTCAAGTTTAATTAATTATCGGAATCCATTTAAAATATGTAAAAAAATTTGTTTTTTTTCTGCACCCATGATTTAATCACGGTTAGATTCTAACAGTGGTATAAGAGTCCTATTTAATTGTTAATGTTGAATTGGAGGATTGATTATTGTTGATTTGATTAATTATACTTCGGGTTTTGTCTTTTCCGAAGCTATTGTTCCTTAATTACTGCTTGTGGTTTTGAGTTCTGTCCATTTGTTTATGAGCGATCTGAAATTTTCCCATTTGAGCATATACGATGACTATACAATGTAATTTTTGAAGAATTGTTTTCCGAAGCCCTATGGATTATCCACGATTGCATTCATTTACATCTGGATTTTTCTTTTTTGTGTTATACGATGCAATCCTTACGGGTAGGGATGGCAGTGGGTTTTCAACCCGTTAATATCCGCACTACCCGACCCAATGGATTTGGATATGGACAGTAAATCGTAAAAATCGATGGATATAGATATGGATATGGGTTGAGTCATAAAAAATGGATATGGATATGGGTAGAGTAAAACCCGAACCATGGATACCCATATCCTACCCGTTTTTTATTAACTCTATTTTTTCTATTTT
>JANITW010120742.1:0-17679 GCA_027564335.1 Erythroxylum williamsii | reverse complement strand
CCCGAGGCCAGTGAATTGTTTATGTAAATAGTTTTCCGCATAATATGTGATGTGTATGTATGTGCGTTTAAAAAAAAAGGAAATTTATACTGAGTTTTGGACTGAGCGATGTAGCACGCCACCCTCGCGGGGCACGGACTCGGATATCACCATCAATGTCGGGTTCGGATCTTGCGGGAGTGGGGTGTTACAGATGCCCTATGGGAGTCCTTACATTGTTAGACCAATACAAATCTGGGTGGTTTTACCACCCCAGAGTGTATATGTTGATATAAGGATATCAGTTTTGCCCACTAAATTGTGACTTACTAAAGTCCACAAGAGTTCCTTACTATATATAATATATGTCCTCCATCATTGTTCTTTCCATTTCTTCTTGGAATTTAACCTTCTTGATTCCTCATAGTCATCTTATGATGTCCAAAAGATTTGCCTTCGACTTATGACCAAAATTCCTTTTTTTTAGATTTCTTAATCCTAAGACTAAAAGAATTAAACTAATCGTATGCTTCCGTAGTAACGAAGCCAAAAACTTAATCAAGTTCGTTGAGCTTTACAATTATATCCCTCAAATACTGTAAGTGCACGGGTCATAAATTATAGTACTTAAAGGGTTGATCCCATAAGGAGGGTGAACTAGTCTAATTAGAAGGTGTTTAAGGCTTAGAGAAATAATAAAGTGAAATTAAAAATGAAATAAAGATGTAAACACAGGAATTTGATTCCAGGAATTATATGAAAAAAATTAACACAAAACAAGAATTGAAATTGAGCAACACAAAAGGTTACTATGGAAATTAGTCAAAAGAAATTGCCACGCTATGAGCGAGGAGATTCTACCTATCATTAATGCTAATCTAACTAATTATGTGTTATCGGGGTGTCAATTCTAGACTATTATAGGGGTAATTACTCAGTCTCAAGTTATAATCTCGTGCCCTAAATCATTAATCCCAATTAAATTATAGAAGTTGCAATCTCTCAATTAACAAAATATTCATAATTAAAATTAGATCGAAAGCTCTCTACTAAACTATCGGGTCATATGCAGGATCTTTCTCTTCAAGAAATCCTATATGATTAACTACATGGTTTATTGGATCGCATAACTCTTATTAATCTAAACTAATCCAATATAATCATTTTCTCTCTCTCTTAAACTTTCCAAAAATGGCAGAATGTAGAAGCTCCCTTAGGGTTACATCGTTAAGTCTTATATACTATTTCGAATTAGGGCGGTCTTTTCCAAATCTAAAAGGTCTAAAAAATCCCTAAAAAAACTCAAGTTCGGATTACTGTCTATGTATCTATCATGCAGGCTAAGATTGTGGCCCATAATGGCACAATCTTATCTGGGAAATTTTGCTTCTGTCACGATCGTAGCCCATAACAACATGATAGTGGCTACCTGCACCAGCTTTTGTCACGATCGCTTCTTGCTCTTGATCGTGGCCTCGAGTTACACCAATCCAATCATTTTTATCTTGGTCACCCTCTCACTTTGTTACCGAAATATGCAAAAATTGAAGTTAATCACAACACCCAATCAATAAAACACAAAATTGACTATATTAACATTAAATCAAAGTAGAATCTCAAAGGAAAAGTTAGAATATCGTCAACAATCTAAAGCCCATCATCATACAATCCATTTCAGTCCAAAACCCACCTAATCCAGTAAGTAGCAGCGTCAGGACCTGCTTGTTCTTCCTCTTCTTCTTTTGTCTCAACTTTTCTCTCTCTTGAACTTTCCAAGAGTGGCAGAGTGTAGAAGCTCCCTTAGGGTTACATCATTAATTCTTATAAACTATTTCCAATTACAACAACCTCAAGGTCTTTGCTAGATCTAAAAGCTTTAAAAAATTCCTAGAAAATACAAGCCGAGACTGTTGTCTGTGTATCTGTTGCGCAGGCCATGATTGTGGCCCTTAGTGGCAAAATTGTGGTCAGGAGTTTTCGATTATTTCACGATCATAGCTTATAACGTCATAATCATGGCTCCCTGTGCAAGCTTCTGTTACGATCATGGCGTACTTCCCATGATCATGGCTTTTTGCTTTTTCTTTTGTCACAATCGTGACATATTTGCCATGATCGTGGCCCTGGGTTATTTCCCCAGGTCTTCTCTGAATCTCTTCTAATTTTCCTAAAACACTAATAAACACATCAAGGCACCTCATAAATATAAAATTGAAGCTCAACATCATGTTCCCACCCACAAACACTTAAAACACAAATATTTACTAACTAAAACAATTCTAACCTAAACATGCACTAAATAATCAATTTAATAACTAAAAACACACTAAACTACCCACAAAAGCACTATGCAATCTACACCTATCAACATCCCCACACTTAAACATTTGCTTGTCCTCCATTAAAGAAAAACAAACAAAATAAACCTCAACAACCAAAACACAACATAAAACACAAAACATGCAAATGTGATAACGAAACAATTTTAACCTCAAACACAATCCCTCAATTTATTCTAACTTACTAACTTATGAAATCTAGTTCTAAGTACCTTAGACTAAATAAACAAACTAATCAAAATTTTAATGTTAATTCTATTTACCCCTATCACTTGTATACATACATTGATAATTATTTGGTCAAATCAAAAGTGTAACTATTCCTAAGTAGGTTTTCATGAAAAATCAAGCTACTAACAAGTTTGGTAGGTTTTATTTGAAAACATTCTTTTTGTTGACTTTTTTAACGACATGAACCTAATCTTCTTACATGAAGGCAAACATATGAGAATAATGTCGATTTAGTTACTCAACTAGGTCATATTGTTATTAAACAGCTTGGTTGGAATGTTATTATAGACTTTTGACGCGAAGGCACACATTCGTGATGCTTGTCAATCCAGTTACTTAGCCACATCACATTCTCAACTAGTTACTAGCTCTATTCATAACCCAAAACTAGCGGAATAGTTAGTTTATTGAAATTTATATACTTTTCTTTAAAACATTATTTTGTCTACCTTATTGCTTTTGCTAATCATTCACATGAAAAGTACTAGTAATGCCACTTAGTTGATTGGCCTAAAATTATAAATGAATGTGACAATGTCCTAGGGTTAATAAGCTAACATCGTATCCTAATTAAACTACATAGTTAGCTTAAATAACCTAAGTCACTACTTTTACAAGCTAATAAATCTTCGCAACCTAAAAGACTATGTTTAAGGCTAAATCTATCGCATTACGTCCTAACCATTGACATATCCACACAAATCATATAATGCAACTTAAATAAACTACCATACAATATGCGAAATTCATACTTAAGTTAAAAACATACAACCCTCCCAACACATAAAAAAACATTATCCAAAATGTGAGAAGGAAAAAAAAAACACACATAAGGGTGGAAATAAGAACCGCAATATATGAAAAACATAAGAGGAAAATGCTAAAAAAAATGAAAAGAAAGGGTTAGAACACAAAATTGTCAAGGTAGTTGAGGTAGTGATGGTGACAGAGATGGAGACCCAATATGCTTGACACCAAGTTGGGTTCCCTTTCTTATAATTGATTCAAAAGAGTGAAAAAACTAGTAATCCAAAAAGTTCCAAATCTTTCAAAACTTATTTTAGAATTAAAAAAAACCTAAGTACACAACAATTTAAATCTAACTACTAAACTTGCTAATTTAGGGTCATTAACTTGAGCTTGCATCCTTGGAAGCTCAGCCAGGATCAATTATAAGTAGATTGCTTCCACCTTTCTTTTTCAACATCAATTTTTTAGCCTGTGAGTAAGCTACAAATTGTAAGCCAATGAAAAAGACATAACCTATAAAATTAAGGAAACCTAATAAGCTTAGTAATGTCCTTTTCGATGACAAATTGTCAACAAAATAGGGAATAATGAAACTCCCTGAATCTTCCATTGGATCCAGCAATTTGTCTTGTAAGAGGGTGAGTTGCTCATATCTTTGCTCAGTCACCCTCTTCTCCTCTTCTTCTTACACTTCATGAAAAAAGATTTCCGTGTGTTCTTCAACCTCTATGTATATTTTCATCTATTCTTCTTCCTTTTGCTCTTTTAAAGATTCGAACACATCAATTATTCTAAATGAGTCACCCTCCATTGGATTCTTGAATACCTAATTCATGTTGAATGTCACTTGTTCATTACTAATCCGAAGCATAATGTTCTCTTCATAGACATCTACTAAAACTTTTTCGATGTTCAAGCATGATATACCAAGATCTGGCAAATAATTTAGGGATTTTCATCTTATTTTTCTTCCGTTTTCTTCATTCCTTGGTCTTCTACAAAGGTTCATCTTGATCTCTCGTTGGTTCTTCTAGATCTACCCAATTCCTAGATATGATAGCCTGACATGGCTCTTGTTGATGTAGTTCTATGCTGCTCGGGAATTTCTCCAGACTTTGCTTACAAAATTCACAAGAAAGTTGTCTTATTTGAATCTCTATGTTTTGAATAGAAAAGGCATACTCTTTTGATACTTGCTCAAACTTCTCTTCTAGTTGCTTATGGGCCTTTTACATGTCCGTGAGCTTATCCATGATTTTTTCTAACTTGGAATCCCATAAATTGGACACATCTTGCTGAAATCCTACTAGGTCTTGATGTCCTATTTGAGTCCTTACATTGTTAGACCACAGAAATCTGGGTGGCTTTACCACCCCAGAGTGTACATGTTCATATAAGGATATCAAATTTTCCCTCTAAATTGAGCCTTACTAATGTCCTCTAGAGTTCCTTACACCCTATAATATATATCCTCCATCATTTTGCTTTCTATTTCTTCTTGGCATTTAACCTTCTTGATTCATCATAGTCGTCTTATGATGTCCAAAAGATGTGCCTTCGACTTACGGCCAAAATTCCTTTTTTTAAATTTCTTAATAATAAGACTAAAAGAATTAAACTAATCCTATGCCTCCCTGATAACGACACAAAAAACTTAATCATGTTTGTTGAGCTTTACAATTATATCCCTCATATACTTCAAGTGCTCGATCTCACGAGGAGGGTGAACTAGTCTAATTCTAAGGTGTCTAAGGCTCAGAGAAATAATAAAGTTAAATTGAAAAATGAAATAAGGATATAAACACGAGAATTTGATTGCAATAATTTAGCTCAAAAAATTAACACAAAACAAGAATTGAATTGAGCAACACAAAAGGTCACTATGGAAATTAGTTAAGAGAATTACCACGTTATGAGAGAGGGGATTCTACCTATCATTAATGCTAACCTAACTAATTATGTGTTATCGAGGTGTCAATTCTAGACTATCATAAGGGGATTTACTTTCTCTCGAGTAATAATTCCACGCCCTAAATCATTAACCCTAATTAAATTATAAAAATTGTAATATCTCAATTAATAAAATATCCATAATTAAAATTAGATCAGAAGCTCTCTACTAAACTATCAGGTCTCATATGGTATCTCTCCTTGTATAAAAACCTATATGATTAACTACATGGTTTACTAGATCACCTAACTCTTGTTAATCCAATCCAATCCAATCTAATCCAATCCAATCATTTTCTCACTCTTGAACTTTCTGAAAGTGGCTGAATGTAGAAGCTCCCCTAAGGTTATATCCTTAAGTCTTATATAGTATTTCTAATTAGGGCAACACTAGGGTTCTTTTTAGTATGAAAGGTCTAAAAAATCCCTAAAAAACTTAAGTCAAGATTACTCTCTATGTATCTGTAATGCTAGCTAAGATCATGGCCCTTAGTGGCACGATCATGTCTGGGAATTTTTACTTCAGTCACGATCATGGCCTATAACAACATGATAATGGCTACCTGCACCAGCTTCTTTCAAGATCACTCCTTTCTCTTGCTCGTGGCCTCGAGTTACTCCAATCCAATCATTCTCATTTGGGTCGCCCACTCGGTTTGTTATAGAAATATGCAAAAATTGAAGTTAATCATAACACCAAATCAATAAAACATAAAATCAACTATATTAACTTTAAATCAAAGTAAAATCTTTAAGGAAGAATTAGAACAATGTCAACAATCCAAAACCCATCAACATACAATCCATTTTAATCTAAAACCACCTAATCCAAGATGCAACAGTTTTAGGACTCACTTCTTCTTGCTTTTCTTCTTCTTCTCTCTCAACTTTTCCCTCTCTTGAACCTTCCAAGAGTGGTGGAATACGGAATGTAGAAGCATCCTTAGGTTTACATCCTTAAGTTTGATAGAGTGTTTCCAATTAGGGAAACCATAAGGCCTTTTTTAGGTATGAAAGCTCCGAAAAATTCTTCAAAAATTCAAATTGGGACTATTGTATATGTATCTGTCGTGCAGGCCATGATTATGGCCCTTAGTGGCACAATCGTAGTCGAGAGTTTTTGATTATGTTACGATCGTAGCCTATAACAACATAATCGTGGCTCCCTACACAAGCTTCTGTCATGTTCATGGCGTATTCCCCATGATCGTGGCTCTTTGCTTTTGCTTCTGGCACAATCATGGCTTATTTGCCATAATCGTGGCCCTAGGTTATTTCCCGGGTCTTTTTTGAATCTCTTCTAATTTTCCTGAAACACTAATAAACACATCAAGGCACGTCGTAAATATAAAATTAAAGCTCAACATCATGTTCCAACCGACAAAACCCTTAAAACACAAATATTTACTAACTAAAACAATTATAACCTAAACACATGCTAAACAATCAATTTAATAACTAAACACACACTAAACTACCCATGAAAGCACGATGCAATCAACACCTACCAATCTCCCCGAACTTAAGCATTTTCTTGTTCTCAAACAAATAAAAACAAACAAATAAACCTCAACAACCAAAACAAAAAACACGCAAATGCGATAATGAGTCAATGTTATTAGACCTAATGAAATAATTTTAACCCTAAACACAATCCCTTAACTTGTTTTTAACTTATTAACTTGTTAAATCTGTGTCTAAATACCTTAGAGTAAATATACAAACTAATCAAAATTTTAATGTTAGTTCTATTTGCCCCTATCACCTGCATACACACAGTGATTATTATTTGGTCAAATCAAAAGTGTAGTTATTCCTAAGTAGCTTTCATGAAAAATCAAGCTGCTAACATGTTTGGAAGGTTTTATTTGAAAACATTCTTTTTGTTGATTTTTTAAAGGACATGAACTTAATCTTCTTACACAAAGGCAAACATTTGTTAATAATGTCGATTATGTTACTCAACTAGGTCAAATTGTTATTAAGCAGCTTGGTTGGAATTCCATTATAGCCTTTTAACGTGGAGGCACACATTTGTGATGCGTGTCGATCTAGTTACTCAGCAACATCACATTCTCAACTGGCTACTAGCTCTATTCATAAGTCGAAGCTAGTGGAGTAGTTAATTCATTTAAATTTATACACTTTTCTTTAACATATTATTTTGACTACCTTATTGCTTTTACTAATAATTCTCATAAAAATATACTAGTAATGCCATTTAGTTGATAGGCCAAAAATTATAAATTAATGTGAATAAGCTAATCGTATCCTAATTAAACTACAAACTTAGCTAAAGCAACCTAAGTCACTACTTCCACAAGCTAATAAATTGTCGCAACCTAAAAGACTATGGTTAAGGCTAAATCTATCCCATTAAGTCCTAGCCATTGACATGTCCACTTAAATCATATAGTGCAACCTAAACAAACTATCATACAATATGCAAAATTCATAATTAAGGTAAAAACACATAACTCTTCCCACACTTAAATAACACATTGTCCTCAATGTGAAAAGGACACGCAAACAAACATAAAGTGAAATAAAAACCACAATATACAAACAAATAAGAAGAAAATACTAATAAAAATGAAAAGAAAGTGTTAGAAGATGAAACTATCAAGGTGATTAAGGTAGTGATGGTGTCAGAGTTGGAAACCCAATGAGCTTGACATCGAGCTAGGCTCCTTTTCTTAAAATCGATTCAAGAAAGTGAGAGAATTAGCAATGTAAACCATTTTAAAACATTAAAAACTTATTTTAAAATTTAAAACAAACCTAACTATATAACAACTTAAATCTAACTACTAAATGTCCTAATTTAAGGTCATTAGCTTGACCTTGCATCCTTGGAAGCTCAGCTAAGATCAATTATAAAGCTCAGCCAAGATCAATTATAAGTGGCTTGCTTCCACCTTTCTCATTCAACATTAATTTTGTAGCCTGTGAGGAAGTTACAAATTGTAAGATAATGAAAAGATCATAATCTATCAAATTAAGGAAACCTAATAAGCTTAGTAATGTCCTTTTCAACGACAAACTGTCAACAAAATAGGGAATAACGAAACTCTTTAAAGTTTGTCTTGTAAGAGGATGAATTATTCCTACCCTTCCCTAGTCACCCCCTCTCCTTTTCTTCTTGCACTTCATGAGCAGAGACTTCGATGTCTTCTTCAACCTCTGTATCTATTGTCATCTGTTCTTTTTCCTTTTTCCCTTTTAAGGATTTGAACACATCAATTCTCCTGAATTAGTCGCCCTCTTTTGGATTGTTTAATACATCATTCATGTTAAATTTCACTTGTCACTACTAATCCGAAGGATAATGTTCTCTTCATAAATATCCACTGAAGCTTTTTCGATGTTCAAGCATGGTATACCAAGATCTGGTGAATAGATAGGGGGTTTTCATCCTCTTTCTTCATTTCTTAGTCTTTTACAAGGTGGGGTTCAACTTGATCTCTCACTAATTCTTCTAGGTCTACCCCATTCCTAAGTGTGACAACCTGATATGGCTCTTATTGATGTATTTCTATACTGCTCAGGAAGTTTGCCACACTTTACTTACAAAATTCACTAGAAAGCTGTCTCATTTGAATCTCTATATTTTGAATAGAAGAGGCATGATCTTTTGTTGCTTGCTCAAACTTCTCTTCCAGTTGCTTCTGGGCCTTTTCCATATCTGTGAGCTTATCCATGATTTTGTCCAGCTTACTATCCCATAAATTGGACTCATCTTACTGAAATCCTACTGGGTTTTGATGTCTTATAGGAGTCCTTATATTGTTAGAAAATAGAAATTTGGGTGGTTTTGGCACCTTAGAGTGTACGTGTTCATATATGGATGATAATTTTCCCCACAAAATTATGCCCCATTAAAGTCCGCAAGAGTTCCTTGCTCCCTATAACATATATCCTCCATCATTGTTTTTCCATTTCTTCTTAGCATTCAACCTTCTTTATTCCTTACAGTTGCCTTGTGATGTCTAAAAGATGTGCCTTTAACTTATACCCAAACTTCCTTTTTTTTTCTAACTTCTTAATCATTAGACTAAAAAAATTAAAATAATCCTTTGCCTCGTCGATGACAGCTCCAAAAACTTAATCTTGTTCGTCGAGCTTTACAATTATAGCCCTCAAATTTCGCAAGTACATGGGCCTTGAATTGTAGTAATTGAAGGGTCGATCTCGTGAGGAGGGTGAACTAATCTAATTCTAGGGTGTCTAAGGCTCAGAGAAACAATAAAGTGAAATTAAAAAATGAAACAAGAATATAAACACTAGAATTTGATTGCAAGAATTCAACTCAAGAAATTAACACAAAGCAAGAATTAAAATTGAGCAACATAAAAGGTCACTATGGAAATTAGTCTAGAGAAATTACCAAGTTATGAGAGAGGAGATTCTACCTATCATTAATGCTAACCTAGCGAATTATGTATTATCGAGGTGTTAGTTCTAAACTATCGTAAGGGGAATTACTCTATCTTAATTTATAATCCTAGGCCCTAAATCATTAACCCTAATTAAATTAAAGAAGTTGCAATCTCTCAATTAAAAAAAGACCTATAATTAAAATTAGATCGAAAGCTCTCTACTAGACTACCGGATCCTACACGAGATCTCTCTATGTATAAAAGTGTATATCATTAACTAAATGGTCTGTTAGATCAACCAACTCTTGTTAATCCAATCCAATCATTTTTATCTAGCTCACCCTCTTAGTTTGTTACTAAAATATGCAAAAATTGAAGTTAATCACAACAACCAATCAACAAAACACAAAATCTACTATATTAACAATAAACTAAAGTAAAATATTAAAGGAAGAGTTAGAACATCATCAACAATCCAAAACCCATCCTCATACAATCCATTTCCATCTTATAATTTAAATGAAAAAAAATGAAATGGCAAGGAAATAGAGCTTATATCGAGAAGTAGCGTCGAAAGACCACATAAAGCCAGAAATACCAACGTCAGGACCTGCTTCTTCTTCCTCTTCTTCTTCTCTAGCGCATATTTTCTGTCTCTTGAACTTTCCAAAAGTGGTAGAATGTCAAAGCTCCCTTAGGGTTACATCCTTAAGTCTTATATAGTATTTCCAATTAGGGCAACCTTAGGATTTTTTTGAGATCCGAAAGGTCCAAAAAATCCCTCGAAAACTTAAGTTAGGGCTGTTGGAAGTTTTTGCTTCTATCATAATTGTGAACTATAATGTCATGATCATTGCTCCCTGTATTAGCTTCTGTCACGATCTTGGAATAATCCCTACAATCATGTCTCTTTGCTTTTATTCATGGCCCTAGTAATTTTCTAGGTCTTCTTCAAATTTGCTCTAATTGTCCTGAAACACTATCAAACACATCAAGACGCCTCATAAATATAAATTTGAAGCCCAACATCATATTCCAACCCACAAAACACTTAAAACTCAAATATTTACCAACATTCTAACCCACAAAAACACAATACAGTCTACACCCATCACATTGTAGCGAATGAATCCATCAAAATTTCACATGATGCAAAGAAGGAGGCTTCTTCTAAACGTACACCATATCCTACTATTAGTCTAGCCGAAAGTGGGGATTTCTCCAATGAACAAACCATGAGCACCTTACTACTTCCCCAAAATAGTCCTAAAACACCTAGACTTTCACCTTGCAACTTGTAAACCCAAGAAGTTGGAATAGCCAATGAGATATAGTTCCAAACATTGAAAGGCATATATCTCAATGGAGTAAGAACAAAGGCTCCAAAAACAAAACTCTTTAATATGTCAATTATTGTCTGGAATGTCTAAGGTTTAAATTGCCCTAAAAAGCAAGCTACTTTAAGGGATTTTGTTTAGAGGAAAAGGCCCCTAATTGTAGGATTACTAGAAACCAAAATAAAATTAGACAATATTAGTAAGTTAAATTTGGGTTCTAGTTGGCAGATGCTTATCAACCATTCACATCATATTCTTGGTTGAATTATTGTATATTAAGAGGCCGAATAAGTGAAAGTCGTGATCCCTCATTCATCTAAGTAGATACTGCACAAATATATTTTTTGTATGGCAACACTAATATCATCTCATCCATTATCTATGCTAATAATTTTTGACTCCAACCAGCTCTGGTCTGATTTATTAAATCTCAACACAAACATCTGACAACCTTGAATTTTATATGGTAACTTCAACTTTATATTATATAGGTCTAAGGCTAATGGTAACTATACCCTTTGAAATTTTTCTGAAGATTTCAGAACCTGCGTAGATCAGCTGGATATGACATATTTGTAGTATGTTAGCTGCAAATATATATGGTCCAACAAACAAAGCTCACATTGGTTCATTCAAATGAAACTTGAATGTGCCCTAGTTAATGGCAACTAACTATCTTAGTTCCCCAATAGCAGTGCCACATTCCTTGACCCTTTTTTCTCAAATCATACCCCAATTAGGGTGGAGCATCTATTTCAATCGGTTACTTGGAAGTTCACCTTCAGGTTTAACAATCACTTGGCCAAAGAAGCAGGATTTGTTGAAGCTTGTAAGAAAGGATCTGACTACTATTTTCATGGGACCAAACAGTTCATTTATGTCCAAAAATTGAAGGAAATCAAGAAATAATAGAAATCCCTACATTCCTTCAGGGGCTTCACTAAACAATTTGTTTCTAAAGCCAAGCAAGAGCTTATTAGAATTAGAATAATCTTGCATTATACCATTATGATCCATAGCTACTCGCTAATGAAAAATAGACCCTCTATTACTATATGTTCACATTTCAAAATCACAACTCATTCCTCCAAAAAAGAGCAAGAATGAATTGACTTAAAGATGGAGACAAATGCACAAAGTTCTTTTCCAACTCAATCCTAGCTTGTAGAAACAAAATAGAATCTATTCCATCTCTATTATTAAGGGAGTTCATCTTTGAAATCATCTAGAAATTATAAAAGCGATGATATCAAAATGTTGACTAAAGTTGTTGATGACAAGGAAATTGAGGAAACTCTTATATATGTGAATGGTATGAAAGCTCCAGGTCCTGACAAACTCAGTGGCTATTTCTACCAAAAATCATTTCTTTCTTTGATTCTGAAAAGTGAAAACCCCACATCTTTCAGTGATTTCAGACCAATCTCTTGTACAAACTCCCTCTATAAAATTATTTTGAAGATCCTTGTAACAAAACTATAGAAAGCACTCATCCCACTCATCAATGAAAATTAGGGAGCTTTCATTTATAATAGGCAAATTGGTGATAATATATTGACTATGCAAGAGCTAGTCCAAGGTTATTCACGAGCCAAATCAACTCCAAATTGCACCATTAAGTTTGATTTTCATAATGCATTTGAAAGTGTTCGATGGAGCTTCTTATCGCAGATGATGGAGGCATATGGATTCTTAGTGATCATCATTCCAAATGGTCATACTTTTGGATCCCATTCAATATAAGTACATGCATGTTTATATCTTCTACCTCGCTTTAATATCAATTTGAAAATTTTCTTAATTTTAATATCTATTCAATAAATCATTTTTATTAGAAAAATATCACATTAAGCAGTAAAAAATTGGAGGATATTGTTTTCATGTTTTCAATATTTTAAGATACAAAAAAATTTCAAATTTTTGAAAATGAAAATTTGTTTAATATATGTTAATACGATAAGATAAATAGTGTATAAATTTTTTTATAAGTTCATTAAACAACTTGCGGTTATTTTGAGAAAATTATTAGCATAATTTTGCAAAATTATTTATAAGATATAAACCTCAAACAAAAAATTGAAAATAAAAATAAAAATATGAAATAACGTGCAATTTATTATAACAAAATTGATAAGTTTAAAATTGTTGACATTTATGCTTCTAATTATTTTAATACTGAAAATGAAAGTTCAATCTTGTTTATAATATCATTAGTTTCAAATAAAAATCTGCTAAAAATTAATGGTTTCAAAATAATTAACAAAAAATAATAAATTATCCCTTGTTTCACATTTATTTTTGAAATTATTAAAAAATATAATATTGAATGGTGCAATAATTGTTTCATAACGCATTGCACGTAGTGTCTTCTTCTAGTTAATCTATTATCGTTTTGATTTTGTTTTGACGTAGTTTGCTTATTGAGCTTTCAACACACCCCGCCCTAAACAGAAAATTCAAGAGGATAAATTACCGTTCCATAGTTCTCCATTTCGTATCCTTTGATTTTGTTGTGTATGGACCACCGCATCACTCAAAAACGAATAAAAGTCATTGGTGCTTGTAGTTCGTAGCATTGAAATTTTAACTTTTATTCCAAATATGGAATGCACTTTGCCAATAGTGCCTTTGCGTCAAAGAATCTGGATCCAACTTTTATTGTAATACCCACTTTAAACCATCAAAGCAAAAGTTCCAATTTAGAAAAAATTTAAAAAATCAAAGGAAAAGATTTTTAAGCCACTGTTACTGTTTGTTAATTCTGATGATTTGTCCGCCAATTTAGACACTTAATGTCCTATTATATCCATCAAGGTTTTAACAAGAAAATAATTAAATTTATTTTACAAAAACATATATATATATACACACAAATACATCAATACAAGATTTCGTATATTTCAAATGATATCAATACTTCTTAAGACTTAATTAAATTTGTATAATTTTGGATAAATGATATTTTAAATCTAAAAATTTACTTAACTATGTAATAATAATAAGTTTAAAAAATGTGTTTATTATGAAATAAATTAAAACATAATTTTTATTAATTTATTTTTTATTAAATAATTAAAGCAATATCTCTCAAAATAAAATTCACATCTTTACTCTGTGCTTTAAGAAATTACATTCGTAATAATAAAAATCACATAAAATTCAATTAATTGATATGGCCATTTACCCTCTTGCAAGAGCTATCATCAACATCTTTGATGGCTTCTTGTTGTTTTTATCTAAGAAGTAGAACAACATTAATAATGAATGTATCACCTGGTAGATATGTTGGTTTAGAGACCTTGGTCTTATAAAAAATCCAAGTATGTATTTAGACGTAATTAAGATTAAAGTTATAAGATTTAATTAACCAAGTGCTTATTATAAAGAATCTTACAAAGTTCTCTCACTAAACAACTGTCCCAGCAATAGCTTGATCGTTATATGGAGATATGATATAAGATGCCTAGATAATTGGCTTAGTGTAAGTGGAAGACTATTTGTTTATGCCCTAAAACAAAACGGTTAGTTGATAAAATATTTGAAAGACATTCCTTACCTTATACATATTCAAATGTATATGATAAAGTCTATGTAATAAATATACATTGCTAATGAAATTATGATGAAAACATAATTATGAGATTTATATTGTATTCATGTATTATCCCTAAATTGTCATAGTCACAGTTCTGTTAAGAATAGATATTAATAAAGTATAAAAAGACTAGCATATGTTATGCTTTCCTTATGAAGAAAGTAGTCAATCTCATAGAGTAAAGTATAGAGATATTTAAACAAAAATGTGGGTGCTTGTTACAAAATAAATTTACTGAATTGACCCCACATGAGAAATCCATTTAAAACATTATATGTTTATGAAAATTTTCAATATGATGATTGTATAAGTGACCCTTCACCTTGAGATCTCTAAAGTTATCTTATATAGGGGCTGTTATGTTTTGATACTACTAAAAACTTATTCTAGTCAAAGATAGCTCAGTCGCTAGTTATTGAATGTAGTATGAACTATATAAAGGTAGTTGAATGTTCAATGTGTGATTCATCACCTTAAAGTAATTAGGAAGAATGTTCTGTTTTACTCGATTAGTATTATTTCAAAAAATCCTTGGTTAAGGTGGAATGACATTTTGTAAATAATTTATAGATGTCATTAATTGAATTAACAGCTAATAATGGAGAACTAATATGATTGGACTCAAAGTAGAGTAGAAATTAATTTCATGCTCTATATTTAATTGTAACATTGTATGATGAAATGATTGAATTATATGAAGAAATCAAGTATGAAAAGGTTTGTTAAAATCATTTGAACATTCCTAAAAAATTAGTTGATCATGACGTATTGCTAGGTACTGATCTTAATCTATAGATGTAAAATATTTAATTAGAGAATTAATGATAAATTAAAAATTTTAGTTTATCTAATCTTAAATATGATTTAGGGTTATAATTTGGCTCCATTGACAACATATTTGAGAACCTAATACTTCATACATAAAAAATAGTTTGAAAAAAGAAAAAGTGATTTAATCAAGCTAAACTTGATAAAGTTTGAGAAGTTTTATGATTAGGTATTAGATATTTAATAAATAAAGATCAATAAGAGATATTAGATCTTATTAGGGCATAATTGATATTTCATTGCAATTATTTATAATTTTAGTTAAAATTCAATTATGTCAATTTCAGTTAAATTTTAATCGTGTTCGTTGAGCTTTACATTTATTGTCCTCAAATATCGCAAGTGCATAGGTTGTGAATTATAGTAATTGAAGGGTCAATCCCATGTGGAGGGAGAGCCAATCTAATTCTAGGGCATCTAAGAGAAATAATAAAGTGAAAATAAAAATGAAACAAGAATATAAACACTAGAATTTAATTGCAGGAATTCGACTCAAAAAAATAACACAAAACCATAATTGAAATTGAGCAATACAAAAGGTCACTATGAAAATTATTCAAGAGAAATTACCAAGTAATAAGATAGGGGATTATACCTATCATTAATGCTAACTTAGCCAATTATGTATTATTGGGGTGACCATTCTAGACAATCGTAGGGGGAATTACTCTCTCTTCAGTTATAATCTCGCGCCCTAAATCATTAACTCTAATTAAATTATGAAATTTGTAATCTCTCAATTAACAAAAGACCCATAATTAAAATTAGATAGGAAGCTACATATTAAACTACTGGGTCTCACACGGGATCTCTTTTTGTACAAAAACTGATATGATTACTACATGGTCTACTGGATTGCAAAAATTGAAGTTAATCACAACACCCAATCAGTAAATCACAAAATCGATTGTATTAAAATTAAATCAAAGTAAAATCCAAAAGGAAGAGTTAGAACACCATCAACAATCCAAAACCCATCATCATATGATCCATTTAAATCCAAAACCACCTAATTCGGGAACTAGCAACATCGGGACCAGTTTTTTCTTCCTTTTCTTCCACTTCTTCTTCTCTCTCTCTTCTTTTCTCTTTCTTGAATTTTCCAAAAGTGGTGGAATGTAGAAGCTCCCTTAGGGTTACATCCTTAACTTTTATAAAGTATTTCCAATTAAGGAAACCCTAAGGTCTTTTCCAGATCAGAAATCTCCAAAAAATTCCTCAAAATTTTAAATCGAGATTGTTGTCCCCATATCTGTCGCACAAGCTACGATCGTGGCCCTTAGTGGCACAATCCTAGTTGGGAGTTTTTGATTTTGTCATGATCATAGCCCATAATTGTAACATCCCGTTACCGTTAGCAAGGGTATTATGGTAATATTGGGTCATACTGATAGGTTTCACTGCATTTACCGATTGAGCATGCTACTGGCCTCTAATCATAGAGGAACAGGTTCTTGCATATGCATTTATTTATTTATTTATTCATTGGTACATGCATTCATGATTTTTCGGTATTTAATTGTAATTTGGAACTGACTGAATTGACTGGATTATGACTGATTTAGAATAGTCTTAGAGTGATTGGTAGTTGATAGTGGCTTATAGGAAATTTTCTGGAAATTCGGGACAAAATGCCCGGACCGGATATTTTGAGTGACAGACTGATTGACCGCATGGTACTGAGAGAATTGAGCTATGGAGTGTAAAAATCGAAATTGAAGCGTAGGACCTTGTAATGTGTATTTTTATGGATTTATAGGAATTTTTCTGGTATTTGTAGAGTTACAGGTTCGGACCGGGAAATTGACTTAGAGACTGATGAATTCGATTCCGGTTCCAAAATTGATCTGTTAATAGCATGGGAAGACTGGATGGGTGATTCTAGGAATAACAATGCTGAGTCATTGAGATTGGGAGACTGAAATTTGAACTGATTTGGAGACCTAAGTCTATAAATAGCTAAGTTTGAAATTGGAAATATCCTAAGGCATTTCTTCTTCTCTTCCTCCCAAGGTGACCGTCGATCCTTCCCCATTGGTGAGGTTCTTCGATTTTTCTTGTGGTTTTCTCTTCATTATGCAAAGCTAACTGGTTTATTGTGATTGATGAAGGTTGAGAAGGATTGAGAGTGGGTTATCGTTGAGTTTGAAAGATTTTAGGGTTTACGGAGATTTGAGGGATTTGAGGAACTTGATCTTCGATTGGTAAGTATTTATGGCTTTAATGTTGTTATTACTGGTTGTTTGAGCATTTATGGCATTTATTGGGTTAGATTGAGTAGTTAGGGTGTT
>JANITW010120560.1:0-17822 GCA_027564335.1 Erythroxylum williamsii | reverse complement strand
AGAACATTTGAGCCATGTTTATTAATGACATATTTTAAATTTAAATTTTTGACGTAATGGTTGAAAAATAAAGCTCGTATCTCACAAATACATGAAGCTCATTTGATGCGTACCCAAACATTAAAAAAAAACTTTTTTCACCTTATCATCATTAACGTAACTATTATTTATAGCATTGAAATACAGGAAAATGCTCGTCAATGGAAAAAGCCAGTTGAAGGAGAAACACAATGGACGTAGTAACATGTAGCCGCATAGGTATTTGCTGGACTGGGGTTGTAATTTCATTAAATTTTTAAGGGTATTTTTGTCATTAAATTAGGGTTTGGAAGGCAAGCCATGCCATTCTATCCTTGACCCCCCAATTTAGGAGGTCACAAAATATTAGATTTTGGATGGCTTCCAAAGTCATTAATTGTCATTCCATCCTGTTTCAAAATACACTCTCAAATAATGACTTGAGTTATTTGAGTCATTCTATTCCATCTCTCCACTCACATCCAAACATACCCTTAAGTAAAACCAGTGGAGAGCTACTATGACGATTTTAATGTACATGTCTAATTATAAATACTAATATTTTAAAATCAAATTCAAAATATTTATCGGTTTAAGATTTTTACCGTTATCATTTTATAAAATAAGTAGAAAGAAAACCCTATGAAAAGCACATCTCACTCCCCATTTCCGTTCAACTATTAACGCTGTCGTGTAAGCTATTAACGACGCCGTTGCCAGTTCTCACACCAGTCTCCTTCAGCCACTTCAGTGAAATCAAATTCTCAATTTGTTTCTCTTCCTTAGGGTTTGGAATTTGGTTCGCTTCACACAGGAGCTCAAAACAATGGCGTAGATTAGCATTAGCATTACATGATCTTTGAATGAAATGGAAAACACAGATTCTGATGATGAGCCACAGAAGAAAAGGCCTCACTTGAACTCTCCCACCGTCACAGCAACTACCGCCTCTGCCATGGCCCGCTCTTCCCCAACTTCTCTGGCGAACACCAACCAATCAGTAACCATCTCTCTCTCTATCTCTCTCTGGTGTTTATTTTTGGTCTTGTTTTCACCATTTGTTTGTTGATAAGTGGAATTTATCGCTTACTTTAACTGCATTTGAAATTTAGGGTTTTCTTTGTGTATTATGTTGTGTCTAGATCGTTTACTTTTCGCGGCCAATTGGATGAAATGTGAATGTAGGTTGACTAAAAGTTGTTGCTTTATCACTATGGTTTTAAAATTTCTCGTGTTAATTATTGGGGCATGTACTTCAGGTCGACCTTGCCGGTCTTCAGCGCGAAAACCAGAAGCTGATACAGCAGTTAGAAAAGCAGAAGCATGAAATGCACGAGATTGAAGCTAAAATCAATGAACTAAAAGCTAAACAATCTTCTTATGATGACTTCTTGATTGCGGTCAACCGGCTCTGGAATCAGGTACCCTTTTGTTTGTTGTTCCTCAAATGCCAAGTCATTGTGTTAATTTGTGTTAAAGGTTTTTTTATTATGCTTGTTAATTTGTGTGCCTCTACTGCATTTTGTTCTCTAGTTGGATGATGATTTGGTGCTATTTGGAGTACTTGCTGGAAGAGGCAAAGATGATTTGCAAAGATTAGATCACTCAGATTATCATGGAGGTAGCAAGTAGTGTCTTTTTATTTGTACAAGGTTGTATGTGTATGATGATTTTGCATGGTAGATTGATTTAATAATCTTTTTAGGTTCAATTCCTGTGTGTCCTCCCGAGGAGATGTTTCTCTGTAGATTGCTAGGAACAGATTCCCTTCCAAGTGGTGGAAATGATCATATTGTTAGATATGTGGGAGAAGTGCTTGCTGCACGCCGCTCTTCTACTATGGGGTTGATGAAGTCTTTGGAAGATAGTATTGAAGCTCAGAGGGCCAAAACTGAGAGCATAGCTCAGGCCTTACTTGGAAATCAATCTGCCGAAGGTTAGGGGAGAAGTTTGATCTGTAGTGCAACTTGATAGTCAGCAATTTTCCTTATTGTGTTTTGTAAAAATACTTTATTTATGAATTCTTGTTTGTTTGCCATTTGCTATTTGCTATATTATCTATGAGGATCAGATGCCATCATCCAGTTGTCTAGGATAGATGATATGATGAAAGAGGAGGCAAAGAATCTTCATGATGTGATTGATGTTCTGCATTTGAAGCATAAGGAGTACTCTGATCAGATTCAGACATATATAAACAACCAGTCAGAAAGTCAATCTGAGATTAAACAACTAGCAGGTACTGGCGTATGCCGGAAAATGATTGGTGTACTGATATTTTGCTGGGTTTTAGGTGTTGGTACGTTATAATGTGTGCTGAATGCTTATTTTTTACATTATGCTTAAAGTCGAGTTGGAAGAAATTATGGGTGAGCTTGAAGAAACCAGAAGAAAACTGGTTGACTTGAAAATGCAAAAGGATGCAGCAGCTGCAAGACATACTCCTGCTCCAAGTGCTGCCAATGGGAGCTTGTCACCTGAAAAGCATACAGATAGGTCCAAGGGTTTCCGGGAATTAAGGGATTCCATTGAGGAAGCAAAGGTAATAATAGTTATTGATTGGGCCCAACCTCTTTCTCTGTAACTAAGGCTCCCATATTCAAAAAAATTTGCAGATACTAGCTGCTGATCGCCTTTCAGAGCTTCAAGATGCGCAGGAGGAAAATATGATCTTGTCAAAAGAATTAGAGTACCTTCAGGTTTGCTATATTTGCATTTAACTTGTAATAGATTTAATCAAGAGCTGTTGAGCAGTCGTTCGTATGTACTTCATTTTTTATATTTAAAACAATGATTTTTGTTGATGCGTGCACAGAATCAGCTGATGGACAATAAACATGTGCACTCCTCACGTCTCTACAGTTTGGTGAATGATCAGCTACAACACTGGAATGCAGAACTTGAAAGATACAAAAGATTGGCTGATTCTTTGCAGGTTGTTTAGACAGTTCAGTGTTGTTGTTTCTGTTTCTACTTCTACTTTGATTTATGATTTCTGTAAAACAATCGTTTCAGGCTGAAAGGCCTTTTCTAATGAGAAGGGAGAAGGAAGTCAATGCAAGATTGGAATCAGTAGATGCTGCAAGAAATGCCAATGACGGTTCTTCATCCAGAATTGAAGAGCTTGAGCTTCAGTTGCAGAAGTGTATCAAGGAAAAAAATGATCTGGAAATCAAAATGGAAGAGGCTATCCAGGATTCAGGTTGAACTAGAAAGCGTTAGATTTTCTTGCAGTAATATTATGGAACTTAAACAACTAAATTGTTGTATAAATCAGGGAGAAAGGATATAAAAGAAGAATTCCGTGTGATGGCCTCAGCTTTATCTAAAGAGTTGAGCATGATGGAAGCACAGTTGAATCGCTGGAAACAGACTGCACATGAAGCACTTTCATTGCATGATAAATCTCAATCATTAAAATCCTTGCTGGATGAGAAGGTTACCTTTTCCTTGTTTTTGTTGGTTGTTTTGGTCATAATTTGATCAGGGGTGGAACAAAGTCATAGGTTTCAAATTATTTAGCAGTGACTGCTTAGTGCAGAAAATGAGGGAGTGGATATAAATGTACACGTCTAGTTTTGGACCAGGATCAGTTAGAACTAAAGTTGAAATCCTCAATTTTCTATATATCTTCCTAACAAATTCACTTGTGTTCTTGCGTTGCACAAGTCTCCTTTATTGTTGTTATAATTTCAAATGCGACTTCTTGTTATACAACTCTTCGCACGATTTTGCTTTTCTAAACTTTTTTCTAAAGTTGCAACCAAACTATGGTACTTGTAGTTTCATTTAATTGTTCAATGTAACTATATATGGGATGCTCATAGTTGAACAAAAAAGTTTTTCAAATTAGTAACTACTGGATCTTCAAAAATAGATTGCTTGATATTTCTAAATTTATGTTCTTGTTATTATCTTAAGGATAGATCGGATATGCCTATGCTAACTGTTTGTCTCAGTTGTTAAGATCTTGTTCTGTAAAGTTTACAAACTGTCTTGTTTATGTAGACACATGAGCAAAAACACTTAGCAGGTATATGCTCTAAACAACTGGTGGAGATCAAATCTCTGGAGGTTCTGGTTAGTTCTTTTCTATATTTTTGCATCTGACATAGTATGTTATTTTAATTTGAATTTTCGTTTTGGCCATTGATCTATTAAACATAAACATTCAAAGTCTGTGTTGATGATTTGATTACTTGAATTTTGTTCTACTTCTGTGCCTTTTCTTAGCATCTAGAATTGATAATGGCCGTATACTATTATTCATCAGATTTCTATGTCAATGTATATGGGTAATGTTAAAGATGGGTTTTGAATTCTTCTTTTCTGGAGATTAATCATATGACTAGGGACACAAATGACCAGTGTGTACAAATTCTCTTATTCTTATATTTACTCCTTTTCTTTTCCTCTATTTGGTACCAAGATGTGATTAGTTTGACTAGAGTTGTTAGCCCGAGTGTGTGAATCTGTTTCAGGTTGAGGAGTTGCAGAAGGAAAAACTGGAATTAGAATCAGTTTTGGACATGTATGGGCAGCAAATTTATGACAACAGGTACATTATCAGAGAAGCGTTGTCCTGTGTGGAAATCTTTTCAGAAGCTGATAATCCTTTGGGGATATGCCTGTGGTGCAAATGTTTGCATTCTTTCACTAATCTGTTTTTTTCCCCGAAACTTGCTTTAGTGGTGCAGCCAAATAAATTTTGTTATTTATATGCATATACTACTAAGGGAGACTAAAGAGGTCCTTACCCAGTTATACTCTAACCAAAGTACAATATGTAGCTTCATAGTTGAAGTAAATGAATGATTAATCATAGTATTTGTGAATTAAACTTCTTACAAGGTGATTCTGTGTGTGAATGTCATAAAATTGGCCTCTTCTTCTATGTGCTCAGGGTCCTTTCAATCTTCTCATCCAATTATTTTGTGCAGAGATTTGCTGGAGATAAAAGAATCTGAGCGTAGGGCTAATGGTCAAGCTGAGGTCCTGAGGAATGCATTGGATGAACATAGTCTAGAGCTAAGAGTTCGAGCTGCTAATGAAGCTGAAGCTGCTTGCCAAGATAGGCTGTCTGCTGCTGAAGCTGAAATAGCTCAATTGAGGAGCGAACTGGAAACTTCTGAACGGTTGGTCTTATTGTTCAAGCGTCTTTTGAAAATCTATGAATAATTCAACTTATGATAAGAGTAGCTTGCATTTCTTTGTCAGAATTACAGCAACAATATCAAGATATTTCCATGTTTCCTTGGATTCTTTGCCTAAAAGTGTTTCAATTCATGTGTTTGCGTGAATGACCTTTTTCTTTTCACCTTGATAATCTATGTATCTAGTTTCAGTTCTTACTAATTTAGGCACACTAAAAATACCAGTTCATTTATTAGCTGGTTAATTTTTAATTATCTAAATTATCTATAACTGTGTTTTATTCTCTTGAATGGCACTGTTATAAGGTAGCTTTCGTTATCTATTAGCTTAATTCTGTTTAGCTGAGCTCCTTATATATGACAAGCGGCCCTAGCTATAATACAAGTTTTTTTTTTAATCAATTACGATGTATAGCCATCCCATAGAAGTTAAAAGCACCAACTAAAGCATTTGGGAAGCGAGATTCATCCAAGAGAAGGGCTGAACAGTATGGGAGTTTATTTATTGTACCCTTGCTTTTAGGTTTGAGTGTGGGCTCACATTTTTAGATGCCTGGAAGTATTCATAGAGCTTATGACAGGATGGTAATATCTAGTTCCTTTACAATGTTGCTGTTTTGCATGATTCATTGTAGTTCCCCCCTCCCCCTTCCACGGTAAATATATTTTGTGCAAAAGATATTGACCACTATGTCCCGCAGAGGTGTTCTTGAGCTCACTGAAGCCATTAGAGGTAAAGATCCGGAGGCTGAGGCATATATTTCTGAAATTGAGGTCTGTTAGCAGTTTGTTCCAATAATTTAACTAGCATACATAGTTCAGCTTTTGGTACTTCTCTGTTGTTAAGTCTCTTTCCTTATCCCTGCATTTGCCCATCCCTATTTGTTTCTGAATGCTTGCTTTTGCAGACCATTGGTCAAGCATATGAAGATATGCAGACACAAAATCAACATCTTTTACAGCAAATTACTGAGAGGGATGAACACAATATTAAGGTCTATATATGGTTATCTTTGGTGATTGATTGGTTGATTACCCAAGGGAATTGCCTTTGTGTGTCTAACTAGTCAGAGGTGTCACAATGCAGCTTGTTTCTGAGAGCGTGAAGATGAAGCAAGCAGAAAGCATTCTGGTGTCTGAGAAACAAGCCCTAGCAAAACAACTTCAACAAATTAATGCATCCGTTGAATCTTTGAAAATGAGGATTGCCCATTGTGAGGAGCAGGTTGATAATTTTCACATCTCATTTTTTGATACATCGAAAGAGAAATTTCCACTTCTCTTATAGCCTCATGCTGGTGATTTTACTTTTTTTTTTCCCCTTTATTAACTGACGGTTGTATATCTGCAGATGAAAATTTGTCTAGCTGAGGCTATTCGATCTACTGAAGAAGACAGACATCTTGCAATCAACCTGGAAAGTACACGATGGGAATTGATGGATGCCGAGAAGGAACTGAAGTGGCTAAAATCTGCCGGTGCTTCTTCAGAGAAGGAGTATGAACAGATCCAAAAGGAGATAACTGAAGCACAAATGGAGTTGGAGACTGAGAGGTAGGCTTCTGTCAACTTGTCAAATATGCACGAGAACAATGATTTGGCTCTTATGGTCTATCACATCAACTTTGGTTTTTATCTGACTACTTTCCTGTTCTCTATCTCTTTTCACCGTCTGAAAATCAAGATCTTGAGTTAATAATATAACTGATGAAGGGATTTGCCTCTTAATTCAGAAGTGAGAGACATAAGATGGAGGAGGAGCTTGAGGAACTAAATAACAAGTTTGCAGAGATGACTGCCCAGACTGGGGAGGCTGCAATACAACGACTCCAGGATGAGATAAACGAATACAAAAGTATGCTCAAATGCAGCGTGTGCTCCGACCGGCCAAAGGAGGTTAGTGGCACGAACTGATTTCATATCTCCTTATGTTTCGACTCTGGACTACAATGATCTTATTCGGAACTCTGTTTCAATGTACGTGTCAGGTTGTCATTGTGAAGTGCTACCATCTTTTCTGCAATCCCTGTATCCAGAGGAACTTAGAGATCCGACATAGGAAATGCCCCGCTTGCGGAACTGGTTTCGGTCAAAATGATGTTCGTTTTGTTAAGATATAGATGAACATCCTCATTTTTGGTGACAGCTTTCTAGTAGTACTTGCAGGACCTTCAACTTTGAAGCTTTAGTCTTCTTGATGTTTACAAATGTTCTTCTGTATAATAGGAAAAGAGACTTTTTTTATGTAAAGGAACATTCCACCCTTGTATATGTGAATATAGGAAAATGAAAAGAAGAGTTAGAGATGAATAAAGTTCGTTGCTTTCATTGCTTTTTTGCAAACCGAAGCTTGGTGATGTGATAAAGTTGTGCAGTCCCTTGAAAAGCACACATTCATAGTAGGAACAGGACAGCTATTGAGATATTTTATTATCTTATCAACATTGGATAAGGTCAACCTCGCCAATAATTTGACCATTACAATAATGGATTGGATTGTAATTCATCTCACTTTCAAAGAGGTTGATCAACAAGGAGTAATAAGACAATAAGCTTCACTATAATTGAATCTGATAAATCTTGAGTCGTTATTTTGTCAAATAATTGACCTAAAATAGATTTTATAATTTTAGAAGTGTTTTTTTTGTTTTAATCAAGTGGTTTTTATTTATTTTAGTGGAACTTTAAACTTATTTTAAATTTACCAAATTAAATAGAGCCAACAAGGCTAGTATCAGCCACAATCCACTCTCCAAGTGAAAGTCTCAAGCTCCTCCATTTTTCTCTAGTTCACGTCAAGAGATGCTGGTCTCTCTTGTATACGCCATCAACACATTACCTTCTCATTACAGAACTCTTAGATCCATCGAACACCCTTTACTTCCCAAATCCCTTTTACCCACTTTTTCCACAGACCACCCAGCAAAAGCTCTTAAAGGTTTATTCTTCCTCAGAAAGACTAGATCTTTCACTTCCCGAACTGCAAATGCTACTTCAATCCATGCTTCCTTGCTCGAAGCTCCAGTTTTGTGGGCTGGTAGGCTTTGCATCTTCTATGCACTCTTGAAGGCCGGTTTGGCTGGTTCAAAGGCCAATCCACTTGTCTCAGGTACCCCTTTACTTTGATGGGTTTGCTCTTGTTCTTTGTTTTCTTGGTTTGTTTACTTCTTTTTGTGTGAGAGATTCGAAAGACAAAATAAAACAAAAGAGGAGCTTTTCTGATTGTTTAATTTGTTTCAGATATGGACGGTATTGGTGGTGTTGCTGTTGACTCTGGTGATTTGGGTTTCTCTAAGTTGCTTGAGAACATTCAAGGCAAACCAGGTTTTATCCGATTCCTTTCTTTGCGTCTCAATGACTGAGAAGATGTAGTTTGTGCATTTTTCTGTTTGGTCGTAGTTGCTAAGGATTGGAAGTTTAGAACCATTCGTTATTGTGCATGAATGTGGAGAAGTTTTGAAGATTCAGAAACTTGTGATGGAGATAAATTAGAAGAGCATTTCAATTTTTAACCTCTGCAATATCGCAGGTTCATGTTTTCTGGTTACAGATAGCAAATAGGAAGTTTAAATCTTTAAAATGAGTTTCCCTCTGATGCTCAACTGTGCAAGGAGCCAATGTAAATAAGGATTTTAAAGGTCTCGAAAATCCTGAACAAGATTTTTATATCCGTTATCGAATTTGTTCCAATATCTCAGGTCGAATCAATGTATTAATGTGGATTAGATCCAATATCTTTTATTGAATTGCTCATTCAATGAGCATTCTCAATATGCCAGCAATTAGTGGTTCCAGCTTCATGCAGGTGAGTTGCAGGATTTCAATGACTTTGTCATCTATGGTTTGGAAACTTAGACCCATTTAGTTTTCTTATTGTTGCATCAAAGATGCTGAGAATTTTCGCTTTGTCAAGGTTATAATTTATGCTTATATTTCAGCAGACAAGGAAGCAGCTGACAGAAGGAAACTGGTGAGTAAATGGCATCCAACGACAAAGGGTACACTTAAGAGGAACTACAGGGTGCCTTCGAAATCTGAAGGGCGGCGTCTTCTTAAAGCAATTACATCTTTACTATCTGATGATGATCATTTTACAGATGCCACATCCCACAAGGTAATTAGAACCTGAGAAAATTACTTTAGCAATCTGATTTCTCTTCCTTCGTCTGATGGAGCCTACTTCAAACGAAATTGTTAATGAATTTCTTGAAAAATATTTTGTAGGGATGTCAAATTAGAAGGGAGAGTGCTCATGGTGAAAGTGTATGCTGCAACAATGTGAGAGCTCTATTTGACGAACTCCCAACCCCACACCTTGTTGTGGAGATCACAGCGTTTCCAGCTGGACCTCTCTCCGACAAGGATTACATGAAGGCTGAAAAACTGGAAAGGGTGCTTAGATCTAGTCCTTCCATATAGAGTACTGACTAGAAAGTTATCCACAACTTCTGTATGTGGTACTATAAAGTCTCACCTGTACATATGAGAATTATGAATGTTGAACATGCTGTTGATCTGAATCCAGTGCAAGTGAATCTTGATTAAAGGGACTTCTTTTGTTATTTGAATCAGATAAAATTTGCTTTTTCAATTTTGAGTTTTTGAAGGCTGATTCCAGTTTAGTCTCTTTGTACTGATGCAAATTTTCTTCTTTAAGGTTTTGATATGGTCCCATAATTATAAACTGTGAAGACATGGGATCTGTATAGCCCTCTTCTATCTTTGAGAATTAATCCAAATAGACTCAATTACTGAATGGTAAGTGTTTGTGGATATATACATATATATATATATAATCTTTTTCCTAACATACTGAAATGAACAGATGGTACAGAAAGATCCAGTTACTTTTGCCGTCGTTATCCAACATTCATTCATCTAGTCCAAAGGATTCAATAAGTTAAGAATTGCGACGCTTAACTGAAGCAGAAAATCAGAATCAAAAAAGGAAAATAAGCACGAGGGTCACTGAATTCATGGAAAACTAACCATGATGCTCAACTCCAACTTGCTTTTGATAAATCTTTCTTAGCATTACATTGAAAATCACTAATCTGGGGGCATCTGTTCTAACCAAAAGGTCTTTCTTCACACTATGGAAATTGCATAGAAGACATCAGATATCAAAATGAGATTGCTACAAGTACAGAATCCTGTAGAAAGTATATTTCCTTACTGAAGACAAAGCCAGCTTAAATTTTGTTAATCTGCGGAAGTACAACTTAGGCTAAGTTCATTTTACTCCAACAGAAGCCATCAAATCTTCGTACTCAGGATCATTTTCCTGTCTTCCTCCCTTTCCAATATGACCTCCCTGCTGTTGAGGTGCAACAGATACAGAAGTGGGTGAGAATGGATCATAAATTTGAGTTACACCTGAACCAGAAGCCGCAACTCCAGATCCTAAAATCGGATTGTTATTGAATTGCTGAGTCGAAACGTTTCCACGCCAACTTGAATGTGCTTGAAAACTATGGTGAGGTTGCAATAAATTTCCTGGTCTAGAAGGGAAAGGACTAGACAAATTGGAGAACTGAGGACCAAGATTAAAGTTCCGAGATCCCATCTGTGGAACTGCATTTGGGGCCGCAACTGGAGGATTTGGAAATGTTGGAAGTCTAGGTGGAACTGAGCTCCCAGTAAATGGTACAGCAGACATGCGAGGATGAGCTTGAACTATCTGGTTGCTGATCTGAGGCCTTGCCAACAGGTGCATGCCAGGTTGAGAGGCTGCATTGGGAGATGGTGAAGGAAACAATGCTGCTTGTGGAACTAGTGTTCGAGCTGCTGGTCTAGAAATTGCAGAACTTTGGGCTGCAGGCTGACTGCTCAGCCTAGGAACCAACTGAGAGGTTGAATCCTGAGAATGATGACTTTGGAATGTAAACTCACCAGGTCGCGAATGCTGCACCCTAGGAGTCACTGTAAGTGGTCTTATGGGAGTAAAATTTGCTCGATTTGCAGAAAAAGAACCTATTCCTGAGTGAAGCATTGGCTGTGATGAGGATGTTATAGGTAATGGAGTTGGTCTGAATCCCTGAATGGGGTTTGAATTTGGTAGGCCTGCAACACCCATGAATGTATTATCCAAGGAAGTCCCAACTTGGGCATGTGGAACAGGAGCAAAATTTGTGGCAGTATTAGGGTGGCTTAAAGGAATGTTAGATGACTGGGGAGGCACTAGACCAGGTTGAACATTTGATGGCCGAGCAGAGGAAGGAAAAACTGGTGGTGGAACCACAGACTGTTGTCCCTGCAAGGGAACTATTTTATTGGGTGTCTGCCCCATGTTAACAGGACTTAAAGTTGGTGCAACACTGCCACCAGACCACCCAGATGAACTCCCAATAGGATTCAGTAACATCCCAGGTTGAAGATTTGGTAGAAAATTCGGTGTAGGATGAATTAAGGATGGCATCAATGGCCTTGAAACAGGCAATATGCCGGTTTGTAGGGGTTGGTTAACAGTCAATGGAAGTGGAGTTGAATTATTAGCCTGAGCAGATGCAGGCTGAGATGGTACGGGAAAATTTTGTGATGGGTATGGATTTCCCAATAATTCAACTGAGGAATGAACCAGAGATGAAGTAAGAGTTGAATTAGATGCAGAGGTCGAAACAGGTCGAGGTCCAAACAATGAAGGCAAGCCAGAAGGATTAAAGGCAGAAGAATTTACTTGCAGAGGATTGTTCGATGTTGGTCCAAGAGAGTTCTGTGGAGCGATGAAGCCAGAAGGAGGATGCAGTTGGGATTGAGGTGTGCCTGGTGGGAACCACAGGCCCTGGTAATGGAACTGGCCTTGTTGAGGATTTTGTGTTGGACCAGGCACTGACTGCACCTCTCCACTGTTTATAACACCAGTGCTTACAGCAGTAGTAGATGCCTCTTTATTTTGATTGTCAGCAGATGCATTATCTCCGGCTGCTAGATTTTCCTACAAACAGAATAACCAAGCTCAACTTACTAGAAGAGGAAATGGGTGTGCTTACCAAAACAACCATAAAAGATGCACACATACAGAAGAAAATATACTGTCCAGGCAAGCTGTATCTGTAAAGGACTAACAACAAATAAATTAGCTTTGACCTTACAAGTAAAAACTCACCAAGACGGAGGAGAGTAGCGATTCAATTAGACTAACAGCTGCATCAACTTTCTCAAATGCATCAGCTGATACATGAATGTTTAGATCTTCATAACCGCTCCTAATTTCATTCTCATTAGATGGAGATATTTCAATCTGGGAGAGCAAGCTTCCAAATAAGAATGTCATCTAGATTTATACTTAGACATGGTAAAACCAAGATAAGGCGATATGTAGTAGATATGGTAAGAATCAGGAGAGGTGAATGGCAAATCAAAGAAATACAAGCAAAATCATCTTTGAGAGAGTAATATCAGTCAATACAATACCTTCTCTCCAGTGTTTGCTTTGATACCATAAACTTGTACTTTGGCTCCAGTCTCCTAGTTCAGAAAATAAAAAATATAATGAAATTCACTCAAAACTTTCCAACCAATACTAGAACGCCTAAATCCCTTCTTTCCATCAGTTATTTGCTTTTCTTTCTATTTAGCAGCAACATTACAGTTTTATCGACCAAACTACTTACACTTTCCAAGCGCTTTTGACTCTCACTTTGAGAACCGAATATTAGACCGAGAAAATTGTATCTAGGATATTCTTTGACCTGATGAGCAAGCATGTACCATATATGCATTAGTAACTACTTGCAGCAAATCCAAGCATAGGGGTTAAGAGAAAGGTAATAGCTAGGCATAATAGCTAGGCAATTTGATATGATATGTTATAAATAAGATAGAGAGCAAATAAGGAGTTCAAAGATAAAAGTTAAATTTATGTGCTTGCACTGAGCAGCATATGCAACTAATTCAAAACCTAGCACCTATTAGAAAGTTCCATACAGTAAAATGGTCCCAATTTAGCCTACAGTTTACTCCTTACCTGTGAACGGAGATATGTTTTCATAGATAAATAATGCACTATAGATGGTACGTAACATGCTAGCACTAGCAATTAACATTGACTAGGTTCTTCAGACCCAATAAACCCTAAGCATGAGCAAAGATATCAACCAGATATCAACTTCAAACTGCACTTTATTAAACCTTGTCACCCAAAGTCTTAATCCTCATTTCATGAAATAACCAAGCATAATGAGAAGCTGAATAGTTATATTCCTCAGTAAAATTTTATGGAATCACGTAATGTTTAGTGGATCCTCAGGCATTTCGAAACAACAAATACCATTGTTTCAGCAACGCAATTGAAGAACTAGAAAAGATGAGATAACCAAGTCATGAAAACTTTACTCACAGGAATAGGTACTCTGGCTTCCTTCATCAAAGGTTTATAATCAGGTGGAGCTTTGTAGCTTGGGTTCAGTTTAAGTATCTTGCCTGCACGATGAAGGGAAATCACAAACAAAAATAAAGATGATGTATAAACAAAATGAAGGGAGAATAACACACAAACCTATTACTTCCTGCTTCTCAAGTTCCAAAATTTCTGCATTCTACACCAAAAAATTTTAATAAGCACCTCAACACAAACAAATTCCTAGTTGGAAAAACAAATTACATAATCACCTACCTTATTGACAGTTTCTGACTTAGAACACTCGGGATCTCCATGCTGTTCTTGCACTTCTGAATCTTGACTGCCCATTTGATCTAGACTTCCAGATTTTAGCTGTTGATTTATTTGATCCAGTCGTGTCTGCCCAAAATTGTATATCACTTAGTGGCACCTGGAAGGGGAAGCTTCCATGTGAGCCATTCACAAGGAAGACTGGCATTTTAGCACCCAATGGGAAAAGGGAATCATTTGGTTGTCTTCAGTGAGAAATATATTTCTTCTTCATCACCAAACTAGGGCCATAAATGCCTCCAACCCACTTAGAAATTGAAAATGTTCGTAATTTTTAAATAACAAATTAAAACAAACAAAAAATGCACCGTAAGATCTTAACTTTTAGATGGAAATTGAAGGATTTCATGCAAAGAGCCAGTAACACATATGGAAACCCAAAAAACGACTTACTTATTTACCAAGAATTCCCAGTTTACCTGATAAGCCAAAACCTTTCCCTTTTTAACAGCTGCATCTTGCGTTAGATCAGGGCCCCATTTTGTTTTCCTCCCACTCTTCTTACTTTCTTCACCAGCTGCATCATTTCCTTTCCCTCCTTTATAGATAGGAACCAAGGAACCTGAAAGCTTGTTCTTGGGTATAACAAATCCAGATTTTGAAGCAAACATGGAGACCTTTGGAGCACCAGTTGATACACCAGACGTAGTTGTAGTTGACATCTTGATATGATAAGGTCCAACCACAAGTGTCACTTCAACTTACACAATCATCCTAAGTTCAAGAAACCCACGAACTGTCAACAAAGCATAGTCCCCACAAGCATACATATGAAAGAGTTGGAAATCTTTCAAAGAACAACAAATGGATCTACTACAAAAAAATGATAGGAACAGGAACAAGGAACAAAAGATCATGATCCTTTTTCGATGCACAAGCTGAAATCAGCACGACAGCCGAACAGAGAATGCAAAGAGGCAACCTTTTTGTGCAATGATTTAGTTATTTAAGTAGAAAACACAAAATGACAAATAGTATTTACAAATACACTTCTTTGAAGTCTAAACCTCGAGAATATGCCACTAAACCTTACCATCAACCCAAATAACATGAAGTAGAACATGTGTTGCCTAAAATTCAAGTGAGACTTATTCTATTTTTTCCTTTACTGATTGAAACCGCAAGCGTAAATTACATTCATAGTAACCATACAGAAAATCCTTTCCAAACTATTAAAAAAAAGGATCAATACTTTTCACTTCCAGATCATCCATTTCAGTTACCTTATAATCAGCAAAAAACGAAAGAGAAGAATAACAAGCTTATATTTTATCACACGGAAACCCAAATTTAGCACATCAAAAAAGCACGTACTAAAGAATAACTAGAGAAAGAAACGACAGGCAAATCAGAGCACAATCAAGATTTGATTTTTATTTACAAATTTTCCACAATGTGTTTATCCAGACTCTGGATTCGTATAGTTCTCGTTCCATCTTCTCGGGAAACAAACACGAGATCAAGAAACCCCAGGTGTGTACTTTGGCTGCAGTAACATCACCCCAACCAACCAACCAAATAGAGAGTCGAAGTTGTTCTTTTGCTCAAAGAGAGAAAGAAAAAGCACATACCTACGAAGCGAGAGAAAGAGATAAACACGACTGTTGTCTTAGAGTGAGTGTTTACTGTTTAGGGTTCACTGACATTGAGAGTTTCAGAGTCGTGTTTGGGACGAGAAGCAGGGAACAGAGCAATTACTCTCGTCTCAATTCTCAATGGCCTGTAAGGTTATGGGTCTGGGCCTTGGCACAGGGCTTTCAAGGGCCTCATTTAGCCGATATTTATCAGGGAAAAAGGATTGTGAGTTTTCTTAAGATTATTAACTTGTAGGGTTGGATTATACTCAAGTGCTTCTTTAAACGAACTTATATAAGTGAAAATTTTGTCAACAAAGTTTTTGTCAAATGAGAGATTTTTTTAGAAGAATTTTTTAAAAAAGTTAGTTGATTGTTTGGTTGTTCATTAAAAAATAATTTTTTTAAAAGAGCTTCATACAATAGATTGTTTCACAACATAAAAATAAAATTACTTTTATTAACTTTAACTATATTTTATTTTATAATAAAATTATTTATGCATATAAATAATATCTAAATTTTACTAAATAATATACAAAGTACAATATATTGTATTTACGATTACCTATTTCTTGGATAATCATCTTGTAGGAAATTTTAGATAACCATCTTGCAGAAAATTATTTAAAAAGATGTCTCATTTTTTTAGGTAATAAAATTAATATGAAAAATAAATATTAAAATATGTTTTAAAAAGTCAAATAATATTATAATCCCAAAATAAATATTCAAACTGAGTAAATAATTAAATACATAATAAACTATGTATTTTATCGTAATATAAAAAGATTTGCAATATATTTCCTCACATCATTCATCTTGTTATTTTGTGACTTGTCTAAATGATTTCTTTTAACGTTTTCATTTGTATTGATTTATTCATTTGTAAGAAGTAATTCATTATCTTCATCATAGGGAGAAAACTCTTCGTCCTTTTGAGCATTTAACCTTATAAAATTATGAATAGCCATTGAAACAATTACAATTTTAACTTACTTTGGAAAAGGAAAACTGAGCATTTGGCTTAAAATTTTTCACCTATTTTTTCAAATGCCAATTATTCTTTCGATTGTGCATCTTGAAAAAAAATGTGCATGATTGAATATTTCTTTTTTTCCTCTTAGAAGACCAACGTGTCGAAAATCAGGAAGATGATACCTCTCACCTTTGTATGGTCCTAAATAATCTTGCATGTAAGGATATCCTGCATCTACCAAAAAATATTTTCCTACATTCCAAATTAAAAATAAATAAATAAAGAAGCACTGAATTATTAAGAATAAATAAAAAAGTATCAAGTTAACCATCACAAACCTCTAGGTGGATGAGGGAAGGGTTATCTATCATTACACAAAACCTCCATAAAAATTCAAGCATCATGTGTTGTGTCTTCCCAACCAACCTAAGTAAAAGTGAAACACATATTAAAATTACATGCAACCATTACATTTTGCCTAGGAATACCTTTTTTCCCAATATATTTTATTTAATTGGATCTTGGAACGACAACTGGTATATGTATTCTATTAATTACTCCAATGCAGTATTTAAAATAAGGTCAATACCTTCTATCATCTTTAATTTTGCCTAGAATTTTTCTAAAAGTTGGATCTTTTAGTTTGATGAAATCAATTGACATACGTGAAACAACCTCTAATACTATTTCAAATCATCTAGAAATTGTTTCACCAGAATGTTGAAATCTTTCTTAAACCATTCTATTACAAAGTCCATGACCTAAAGTGATCAAAAACATAACTACAACCTCTTCTATTGTTACTTTTGTACCTTTCTTTAGTCCATATGACTCATTCAACAATTTACAAAATTTGATAAAAACATCCTTCTCCATTCTAAATTGTTGATGACATCTATCTTTATGACCATTAAGCATCTCCATTACAAACATCCATCTAGTGTGAGGGGATGTTCTACTTGGTTTTTTAATAATATTTAATATAATGGTCTATGGTTAGTGCAACTCTAGTTTGAACCATATTCAAAAGTTCTTCTTCAATCTCTTCATTATATTCATGATCATTGTCAAAATCATTATTAGAATATGACATTTGTATTAAAATATATAAAATAAATAAATAATAAGCTTATTGTATAACAAAGTAATATAGCAATAATCATAATATAATAATAATAAAGTACAATTTAATTCATTAAAACAAAATTAACCAAATAGAAATCCAATACAACACATTACAAGTAGCGAATTCCAATACAACTATAACATCCCGTCTCCATATTAAGGGTTATGACCTGAAATTTTAGTACATACGAGCTCAAAGAGAAATTAAGACAATGCATTTTCTTACTCATGCATCATGTTAGCATATATGCACATAAATACGAAATGTTTTCACATAAAAAGTGGTACATGCATTCATTGAC
>JANITW010120535.1:7500-17835 GCA_027564335.1 Erythroxylum williamsii | reverse complement strand
GCAATACAGAAGTATACAGCTTTGCCCAAGAAGAATGGACTTCCTTCTGTAAGACAATCCAAAGGAATTAGGATGGGCGAGCATTCAACGAAGAAGAAATCCAAAAACATGGGAATGATTGATATGATAGATAGGGAGAAATTCAAATGATAAATAAGCTGTGCTATGGCTTTTGCGCTATTGTTACTTACGATCTTTCTTATCTTAAGATATTTCGAGTTCAATCTTATGGCAAGTCTCCCCCCTTACTTATGATACTTATATCCAGAATAACCCTTAGTGAACTGATAGCTCCATTAGGCCTGTTATCCAAGGTATCTACCATATGCCCTGAAACTATTTGCTCTTATATATATGAAATATGACAGGCAGAAGGCATGAAAGGAGGAAGAAAGCAGTCCACCAAAGCCTATTAAAAAGGGGGAGAAAACCTAAACTAGGAGATATTTGAAGAAAGCAAGTGATAGTATTCTATAAGAAAGAAAAAGACTAGCTCTATTAAAGAAATAGAATCCCAGACTCACTTCACATCAGAGGACATATCAGAGCATATAGCAGAGGGCATAGGCTCACTCACAAGGGAATCTTTTTCAAAAAGGTTTCCTCCATCGACGGAAACTGGCTCAGGATGATAAGGTAGCTTGGGATATTTTGAAGAAATCAGCTAGTCGAGATATGCCTTTGCTCGCTATCCAAAACTTGAAACCTTTCTTGCCCTATGAACCATGAAGATCTTATGCAGCAGAGTCTTCGGGTACAAGCAGAGCTGATGTAAGGTTAAGGTAGTGGTAATGGATGGGGTATATTCGTGTCTTCCAAGCCACATCATCGATCGTCTTGAAAGCCCAGTCCTTAGATCATCCGCAAGCAGAGAGTGGTAACAGACATACGGATCATTCTGAAGGTGGGATAAGGCATGAGGATCCTTACTTATCCAACTCCTCTGCGTTGGGTACGCCTATTCAAGCCCATTTAAGATATTCACTGGAGTAGAGCTTAAACAAAATTGGGAAGAACTCCGGTATGGAAGGAAATGGTTGAATGACATGCTCTCTTTCTGCTCATTCATTGAGCTAGAGGACTTTGAGTCCAATTTACTTGTTGGAATAATGGTCGTGTCGTCATGCTTCAAAATTTCTTCCCGAGAGGGCCTTTCTCAATTAAAGAAAATTCCTCTTTCTAAGTTGTCCGTCTGATCATAATGCTTTAGTTTAGCTTGACTGCTCTCCCTTATTGAAAAAGAGAAGAGCCCCCTTTCGCTATAACCAGACTTAGCATTGGCCAATTCCCCCGCTTGAGCTCTGCCTGCCTTTAATATGACCAAGACGAGAGTGAAAAAGGTTCTGATTGAGGAATGGCCGATTTACGCCCACCCTTACCGCAACCTTTCTTAAGAACAAGAAGAATAGCTAGGTTTCCCTTTTTCCCGAGGGGAACTGGCACTCTAATAGTTGACCTATACCTATCTTCACTATCGATCATGACTTCCGTCTTGTACGATATCGGTCAAATAAAAAGAATTGAAGAGTGGTTTCCTTCTTCTTCTTACTTAAGACAATGCTTCCGGAGCTAGACTAAAACAGCCTTCTACCAACCAATCTTTTTCAAAGCATTCGCTACCGGTGGTAAGTCGCAGATCAGCTGTAAGGAAAAGCATTTCACTTCTGATGTCGCATATGCGACTCCGTAACCATGATCTTTGGCGATCATATCCACCTGCCACAGGTTTTGAATCTATTTAAGTTCCCTGGTCATGACACCTCTTCTCTCTGACGTAGCCAAAGTGAGAACCATTCGACCGAGGTCGAGATCTAAGCCGGTCTATAGCACAGGTGCTGCAGTGAAAGATTCCGCCGTAGAGGAGTCCGACCTTGGGAGCATCCCGGGCAAGATCTATGGCTTCAGCTGCGGCTAAACGAACTACCTATTCTATATATTCTATAGAAGTGAATATGAGAGAAAAAGCTCTTCTTTCACATAGTAGGAGGCCGGCCTTCTCTCTTCCCAATGAGACCTCTTTCACTCACTTAGTGGACGAGCCAGAGGACTTTACTAAAGCCCCCCTTTGCCTCATCCCTGAAAAGAGGGTAAAGTAGCGGCCTCCTCCTCTTACTATTACTGGGGTGGAGTCGAAGCTATGGCACCAGAAAGTCAAAGAGATTCCTTCCCGAACCACTCGTGTAGTCTTCTTCCTGCCTCCCAGTTAAGGCCCTATCTCGCTTTCCAAGTCTCATTTTGATGAGGCGCTACTAAATACAACTCTCATTTCAGCATTCTTTCTTCTCTATTGACCCTTCCTTCTCTATCTGCCTAGAGAACCTCTCTTTCCCTACAAGGCACTCTAAGGTCTACCCACTTTCCACACTATGTTGACTTGACTCCTGATCCCAGTCATTCCCCGCTACTCTTTCACACAGCATCGAGGGCTTTTTCATAAGAAACAGCGTCCACTTCGATAGCTTTCCATAGTCTCTTTCATACATCGTTCCGGGGTCTCCAACCCCCTTTTCCGGCGGGCCTTCTTTCCTCTGCTTCCTTGTGCTTCTGAGATCGCTAGCAATTTGCCATTGAAAAATACGGGATAGGATCACTTTGATAGCTGAAACTTCTTTGTCTCCCATTTGAAGTAAGGGGAGAGGTTTGAAGACGCTCTCCCGTAAGGGAGAGGATTAGATTTGCATGTATTTTTGATATAGCTTGAAGTAGCATAATGGGCGCTTCTTAACGTTTAGGCTACTACCTATAAGCTTCTACCTCCCTTAGATTGAGGAGATAGTAAGCGGGATCATAGCGTATCGTATAAAGGCTCTCTTCTCTTATGATATTGCATCCGCCTTCGAATTAGGATTCTTCAATCTACAACTCATCCACCCTAGAATAGTCTAACCTAACGAATGTTCGGATCTATGCCTAAGCTATGCTTCCTTCCGGCTGGGAAGAAGAAGTCCCCTGAAAAAGGGTCCGCTGTTAGTTAAAGAGGCTGCCTCATCGGCGGCTGGAATTTCGTTCTCGGCTTGTTGCCTTTTTTTTGTGAGTCCCGGTGGAACGACTCCCTGAATTTACTACTCTAGCTAACGTGAAAGGACGTTTTGCGATATCGTATATTCAACTAGTTGATCGAAATGTGATAGAAGGCAAAGCGCTTCGGGCGAGGAATTTTTCTCTGTGTATCTTTGGTTGTAAAATAAATGTCTAAAGAGAAATGGTCAGCTCTCAACCCAATCCCTTACTTGACCCTCAATACTCACTATCGAGTTGTAACCGAAGTAGATCAAGAGAAGAGATGATGCCCAGACAGATTTGACCCAATGTCAAACGGGCCAAAGGCCAAAAATGAGACGAGTCGGGGATCCAGAATGATTTCATTGACTGATCACCGAACAAGAAAGACGCTTTACGCAGGTCAGAAAACTCTAAAAGCGTGTTATCCAGTTAGATTAGGCCAACCTCGGAACTAGATGTGGTCACCTTTCTTATCTAACACCACACAGCAATCACCTAATTGTATTATACGTTATTCTTTTGACGTGATATTCAAAAAGTGCGAGTGGCTTCGCTTATATCCCACGGTATCTTTCTTTCAAGATGAAGGGCGCCCGTCCCACGAGACGTAGGATTTAGGAGACCTGTTCCCACGCTACTGCGAGATCTAACCCCACAGGCGATGGCCGGGGATCATCCTCTCAATAAGACAGAAAGAAAGGAAAAGAACCTAGACGGTTTTTGAAAGCATCCTTACTTTGTTGTTCACAGTAGCAGCTTGCCAAGTGAGAGATTGAGGACAGTGGGTGAAGAAGAGAAGGAATAGACAATAGTAGCAGAGCACCAGCCTTTAGTGATAATTCAGACCATATTGATTCATTTTCTGGTGAAATGAATACCGACCTATCCGATTTTCAAACCAGTCTAAGTTGGTTCCGGTAAACATCTTATTATTAGGATCAAATGCATACCGGATCCTAGGTGGCCACAAGGTACCGGGAGTCCACTGCTCACCCACAGAATTGACATAATTGGTGAGAAATTGAAAGCCTTCAAGCTCAATTAGAAAGGAGAGAATTTCAGAAAGTCACCCTCTCCAACCTTTTCTATCTATCTTTAGAAGTAGGGCGAGAGAAAGTAAATATGATATTTGCGTTGGTTTTTCCAACGAAACTAAGCACTTTTTTCTTTCTCATTCGTAACTCTGGCTGGAAAGGGGAAGGTACGGAAAGCCCTCACTTTATTGATGGGACATTATGACCCCCTTTTCTCGGGCGATAGGGGTCCCCTTTAGACTCCGAGGGTTGAGTTTCGGCTTGGTCGTATTCCTGTTCCAGGGGGGTCCCTTATACCCGTTGAATATTCTTTCCTTCCCCTAAAGCTGTTCCTATTCATCCTTTTCTTGATTGGAAAAAAAGTTAGGTTTCCCTCCACCCCTTCCATCTTGGATTCTATTTTCAAATTCTTTTACTTGGTTAAACACAGATTTGGTCGCGGGTAAATCTTCTTGAATATTGCGTTTAGAACCCCCTTGCGCTTCCGCCTCAAATTCTTTTATTAGTGTGAATTCTTCGGCTTTTGTTCCTATCTCAAAGTCTTCTTCCACTGCTTGACGAACTTCGGAAACTCTTTGTCCATCTCCGAGATCTCCTTTTCGTTCTTTTAAATTTTCCTGAATGAGCTCATTTGTTCGTTCTTCAAAGGCGGAAGGCGCAGACGATGAGTCATCAGTCCTCGCATTAGAAGGACCTGCCCCCGTTTGGTTTACGCTCGCTTCCGAGCTTGATACTTCCGAACCCGACCCAGAAGGCATCATCATCTGAGGACCACCTATATCGGACCCAGAAGGCATCATCATCTGAGGACCACCTATATCGGATGCGACTCCGGTAATCATGGCCCTGACAGCAAAAACTAGCACGAAGGCCAGAGTCGAAGAGCACCCAACCTTCTTTAGTAAATAAGAACCTAGAAGTCTACTAGCGGAATAAATTCCCGCCCTGTAAAGCAGGGTCTCGAACCCGTCCATCAGCCCCAGGTGAACACACACAAAAAAAGTTAGCCCCAGAAATAACAACCCTATGATTCGTTGGCCAATCCAACGAAAAACTATCGCTATCGGGTTAATACTCATGTAGAAAGGAAGACCGAGTAGGATCAAAGACACTAGCGAACTGATCACAAACGAGATACAAATCGGTGCAAATTCTGACATTTCCACAAAAAAACTCACTTACTTCTTTCGCTCCTTGCTCGCGGAGCGGCATACCGAAAAAAGAAAGCACTGGGAGTTGGTTGTTTTCCAACGGAAAGCATGGGAAAAAGTTCACCGACTTACTTACGGAATCTCCCATTTTTTACAAGAAAACTTCGTTCGACTTGCATATAGCTAGGGTAAACCCTTACTATAGATTGGTACCGGCAGTGGTAGAACCAGACGTACTACTTCGCGAATTTATAAGCAATTTAGAGTTTGATGAACAGATCAATCACTCCTAAATGCAGCAGTGATCAACTATACGATAGCACCAAAGGAAACTTCTTCATGGCAATTCTTGGTCCCAGCTAAACAAGAGAAAGAGCATCTATCCTAGCTGTGGTAATGCCGATTCCAAGACCTGGCTTTAAGAAAGCAGAAAGGCGGATGATCATTATCATACGATGATAGCATCTGATTAGCACTAATCACTTACCCTGCTCTTAGCATCTGTCTAGGGCGACTTTCAAAACTGCGGATTCTGTAATAAGACCCTCTTCATGGGGCATTCACGGGTAACTTTCAATGAAAGCCGAATACGTGCCTTCACCTCAACGAAGGGAGTAAACACCTTGGGCATTAGCAATAGCAGCAGTACAGGAAGCATCCAATCCAATTGACACAGATGTGGCACAAACTTTCTGATCCGCTCTAATGTGCTCCCTCTATCTCCGCACTATAGGACAGGAAGGGGCTATTGCGCTTCTTAGGTGCTTTAACTTTATTTAAGGGCTTGATTCTCTTAAAGTGATGGATCACCTTATTTATCTCCCATCCCAGGTCTAATGGATCTCCCTCTGCCTGCGCTAGAACTTGATATCAGGCTTTTTTTCAGCTCTGATAGTAAGGGCGCTTGCGGTTGCTGCCCAGTACTGCTTAGTCGCTGTGACAGTTTAAGCGTAGGCTCTGTCCGGATAGAAAATAACTTTCTCTTTATATCCCCGCCATACAATAAAATAAAGAAAGGATTGACTTACTCGCGCTTAGATTGATTACTGCACTTTATTCTCCTTTCATCGCTTCTCCCCCCGTGCTGCAGTCCCTTTAGTCGACCATATAAGAGTTATCAAAGACTATCCCCGGCTTCTATCGGATATGCAATTATATGCCCTGACTGTGCCCCTTCCTCTCCCCTGTGGTAGTCGAAGTCGACTTCTCTCTCTATCTCATCTCTGCTCTTTAAAGAAGAGGTATAAACCAGAAACCAGCGCACTCACTGACATAAAAAAACCTGCTCTCAAGAAAGGATCTTCAAGAGGTCTACCTTCGAATAAGCAATCACAAACGGTCATAGGCTCAGCCCTAGTTCTTAAGGCAAAGTCTCACATTAAAGACAAAACTCAAGCGAGAAATGAGGCAGAAAGAAATAACCCAGACGAAGGAGCTTCGTCAGATGAAGACGGTGCTAGCGAAGTTAATTAACTAAAATCGGTCTTTTCTGACGAGAATGGGTTGTGAATAGCATGGATGAACCTATCTTCAGGAATGAAAGCTATGGAGTACGGATCACATTCTATAAATATCCTCCGCCCTGAATGAGGGTGCTTGCAGGTTTGAACCCCTTCCGGCTGAGAGGAAATCTTCACTTCAAGCCGCTTTCAAAATAGGTTCATGAGCGTGACGGCATCGTGAGAGGAGTCATAGGTAGACCTGATTGAGAGTATTGACCCCTGATTTCTTCATAAGATAAAGGATGCTTGCAGAGAGTCTTTTCAGATATGGGATTTGTCACGGTTTCTAGTATGCGTTACCTGAAAGGAACTTGGTCTAACTGGGACAATCTACCTTTGGGTGTGGATCCCTACAAGGGAGAACCATTTCACCTTCGAGTTGCTCTCCAGACTCAATGAGGTCTATCAGATGGGATTGAATCTCACTGAACTGATAGTAGAATTGAGGAGAGAACTCGAACTCAGAGCAACAGAACTCGTCAACCCTGAATATATATGCCTGAAAGCGAGAGAGTGAAAAGGTGTTCAGTGTACCCATAGAATAGAAAGGTACAATAATTGAAAGGAACTGTCTTTCTTCAGCACTTTGATTTTAGATCTTGTACTAAGCACTGAACACTAAGCCAATCTCGATAAAGTGAAGTACAGGCAAGGCAATTTACTCGATCAAGAAGGTATGGAACTTCTCGACGCACCTCTATCAATTCCTTCTTTGCCCCATCTCTCTTCTCTTATGAAATGGATCGTTACCGTCGAAAAGAGAACAAGCCCTTTCTTATATATGCAATTTTTTCTGTCACAAGAAGCAGGATGCTACTGCTTGCGGGTATGAATCCCATCTCGAAAGAGAAAGATCCTGTTAAATACGCACCCTTGCCAGCGTAGAGGTGAAGTTCCTATTGAGGAGATCTAGGAGTCGTTTTAAAAGATATATCCGATGTCGATTCAAAAGTCATTTCCCATAATTTATAGAAGAAAGGACCGAAGAGAGATCCCCAAAAAGATCGAACGGAGGGAGAAACTATTTGAGAGGACCTAGGAGCATCCTCCCCCAACAAAATAGGACAGACCGAAGAGTAGGATAGTCTTAAATATGATAATCCAAAAGGGAAAGGAGTGTGGGAGGACGGAGCTTAGCGATTAGAGAAGCGAAGCAGGCTTACTGATAGAAAGCGAAAGAAAGAAGGATTACGTCCGAGACGGATTAGGGTTAAAGGCAAGGCAATTCGCCAACCAAGAACATAGGGAATGGTTCTACACCAGGAAAAAGATACCCCGCTTCAAGTAAAATAATAAGTCCCACTGCTGTTATTCCCTAAGCGTTTATTCCGCTAGTCTGTCCCTTAGGGAAACAGGAACTTCATTCATATCATCTTGTTTTACCGAAGTCTGCTTTGCTCTATCTGAGGCTAGGCTCCTAATCCCCAACAACTTGAATAGGGCTTTGGTCTTGTAGCAACCCGAATTGTCTCTTAGCTTTGACTTAATAGATGCTCTCACTTATCTTGCTGTTGAGAATGGGATGCTAATATTTTACACCGAATCCTCTCTTTTCAGGAAGCTAGTGAGCTAGTCTTTACCGAAGAGATCTATGCTGCTATTTCAGCTGGTAAGAAGGAGAACTTTCTTGATGTTTCGAAATTACCTTAACTTAACAAACAAGGAAGGGATTTAACAAACAAGGAAGGGACTTGAAGATCCCTCAAATACTAAAAAAAAGGACCTTCTCACTTCCAATTCCAAATAGCAAACTCTTGATTTTTCTACTTGCTGCTCTGCTGATGGATAATCATACCTGAGAACCGCTCTTTCATCTAAGGATGCCTAATTATTTGCTTACCTACCTGTCACTTGGTAATTTTATCTTGAAAGCAAGGAAGAATATCGGGGTGAATCATGCAGATGTGGTTTATGAGCGGGGATCCTACTTGTGTTTGTTTCCCACTTCCAGATGGGATAGGAAGAAAAGCCAGTCGTACACTAAGGCTTATCTATCGGTTTATGTTTATGTTGTACAGAAGTCTATTCTATATATGCCTATTCTGGATCATTCGAAAGGAAAAGGGCGGCTACTCAGTTAACAGGATTGGATGATTAGGGTTCGGTACTGAACGAGTGGGCCCTTTTTTATGTTGTCAAAGCGCAGATGAACCGAATTTCACTGGGTGACCGGGGAAGTCAGAATCGAGACTTTAAGAGTAAGACGTGACCTTAAATCCCAAGTACAAGTATAGGAGCGGGCAGCCAATCAAGGTGCTTCCACACGCCCCGTTTTCTTATAGGAAAGTCTTACAGTCCTTTTGTCTTACTGAAGCCTCCCAACCCCTTTTGAATTGATCACGCACACACGTTGTGAACAAGGAATTTTCTTTCTCTAGCCCGCGCAGGGAGGTTACCTTCAAATATCTCTAAACCTTCCATTATCTATTTTCCTATGTAATTTCATCCGGGAAGGCTCTACTTCAGACTTTCCATCTGAGCGTACAAATAGGTTTTGGTAAGTTTCCGAACAAGGATGACTCCCGTCAGCTGTAGATCTAGCCTCTAGACAGGCATTCCAGTCCATATAGAGAGTATCTTCTTCCTAGGCGACAGGTATTCCCGTCTTACTTCTACTAAGGTAATTCTTCCCCGCTTTCTTACTTTTAGGATGAAGAGATTAAGCTATCTCCTTCTTTTTTCTTTTTCTTAGTCTGAGAATATTAGCAGAATTCTCTCGTTTTCTGGAGGATCTATCAGCATTCCTGCCGGGATGCTGCCTCGGCCGCTCTTTTTTCAACTATCTCATTCCGGTATGGGAATTTATCACATTGAAGAGTTCTTGATGATAGGGCTTCCTAAGAGCAGATTGAAGGAGGGCGCTTTCTATGTCAATGAATGGACTTGAAAAGGTTTAAGCACAGGTCCTACCCGCATGTCAATGAAGGTCGGTCCTTCTCTCGAGTCTTGTAATAAGCCCGGAGGAAGTTGCTCTGATCTAAGCCGCATTTCTCTGCGGTCCTTAGGAGAGAAAGATTCAATCCCGCAACCGAGCACAAAGTGACCTCCTTCCTCTATCTAGTTAGTTATGTAGAAGGCAAGATGTGCGGATGGCCTCTATGCGGAGCATCCTTTTCGGTAAAGGTGATGGGTTGAGGTGCGGACGGGGATGAAAGTAACAGTAGTTTGCCCGGCCGGGTAAACTTCGGAGTGGAAGGTCCCGAGTGGGCGAGGTCCCCGAAGAGAGGGGCGTAGGTTTTTTTAAAAAATAAGAAGCTGCGTGTGAGTCCCATATAGAGCTCCTTCCTACTATATTCTAATATAATTAAGTGGCGACTTGGCCTTTTGTTTTGGGAGCGGAGCTTTTTAGTCATGGTGGAAGCTTTGCGATAGGGTTTCAAGATGAGAGCTGCTAACAACTAGAGGGCCACCTGCGCTAGATAACATGCTCGATAAGGCAGAGTGCATTGGCAGAATGATCCTTTCCTTCTTTATGACTGAACTCACGACGCGACTTCCCTCTACGAAAAACTCCGAAAAGGCAAGAAAGCAATGAGAATAAGAAGGAAAAAACCTTGGTACCAGATCTTTAAAAGAACCTGGCTTGGCTTCCCGGGCAGAAAACCACTAGTCTCCTTATTGATCGGTACACTGGCAATAAGACTG
>JANITW010120535.1:0-2500 GCA_027564335.1 Erythroxylum williamsii | reverse complement strand
ATAATGAAAAAGGGCTTAGCGTCTGGACGGGCGGGCCAAATAGAGCTTACCTCCGGCGCGTATTAGCTTAGCTGCGCTTAATAGGCCGGTTTGGCTTCCTCTCTGGCGGCCACTTTCCTTACCTTACCCACGCTACACTCCCACTCCAAGCTACGCCTGCTGAGCAAGATGCATTGCGATTTCCTCTTCTGTAGACGCACCGGAATATGATCCGGGACGGGAAGAGAAACACTTTTTTCTTCGTTCTCTAGTAAAGCCAAAGACGCCCCAAGACAAGGCCGTTAAGGCTGTTAGGAAGGAGACATGCTCAATATCACCTGTCTGGATCGGGGCTGGGATAGTGGCGCCCATTCCTAACCAGTTCCGAAAAGGTTCGCTCATATTGGAGGGAGCATCCCCGCTTAGTGATCGGTACGTTAGTTCACGCAAATCCGAATCAGTTATCAAGGACGAGCCACATGCAGGGAAACTTGCACGTGTGGTTCTGGCCGGGCTTTCCTGAGGTATCTAATAACCTTGCTTCTGCTCGCCGCTGGCGCACCTCTCCTAACTATTGCCCATTTATTCTGGAATAATCTTTTTAGGAGGGACAATTTTACATATTTCTGCCAAATCCTTCTATTATTAAGTACGGCTGGTACCATTTCGATGTGTTTCGATTCTTCCGAACAAGAGAGGTTTGATGCTTTTGAATTCATTGTATTAATTCTACTTCCTACTCGCAGTATGCTCTTTATGATCTCGGCTTATGATTCAATTGCCATGTATTTAGCTATTGAGCCTCAAAGTTTATGTTTTTATGTGATCGCAGCATCAAAAAGAAAGTCTGAATTTTCCACGGAAGCCGGCTCGAAATATTTAATCTTAGGTGCATTTCCCTCTGGAATATTATTGTTTGGGTACGACCGGGCAACTACCGATATCCATTAATATCTTTTCTTAAAAAGTTGTTGTTTAATATGTATATCGTAAACTCTCGGATCGGGTATTACAACTATGTGAAACTTGCAGACCTCATTGATTGTGATATTGATCTTACGGGAGGAACGAAATCAAAGAATATATAGACGTGTAGAGACCCTCTATGTAGTTGTCTATCTAGTTCTAGGGAGATCGATCTACATCTTTCCCCATAGCCCTGGGGCTGTGTCTCGATCTCCTACGTGCGAAAGATGAGGGACTAGAGTTCCTATGGAGATTCCCCTTGGTCTAATTCCACGCGCTTTATGACGAAAAGGGAGTTGGCGTGGCGTAAAGTGAAGATTGAGGGAAGTAGAGCAAAATTCCCTTCTGGGGTATTCCGAAGGTGTAACCTAGGCAACGAAAAGGGGGCACGATACTTCAACTAGAGGAACGACCTGTTGGTTCACCAAACCCCGACCCAGCGTCACACGTTTTCCAGGTCCGAAGGACGCCCCACTACCGACTCCTCCCGGAATTGCGTTATCGGAGCCGAGCCAGGAATGGCCGTTAGTGGACACCCACCACTTTTCACCGGTTAGAGAGGCCCTCTTTAATACATTAAGAAAAGATGTTCACAGGGGCCAGAAAGACTCGGTCATAGGAACTTAGACCACCTACGCGCTGGTAAACGAAAACCACCTCGACCGGATCAGAGTAAACAACAATGTCGAATCAGGCCGCCCCTTGCCTTGAAATCATTCACACGCGGCCACCAGCTTTCCCAAAATAAGGGGGGATCCGCTGCTTACTGCTAACAAAAGCATTCGACCTATACAACTAATCAAGTCGTCCGCCTATCTTTCTGATCTCCTTTCCTTCTATTCATCAGATTTTTGGCTTTGACCAATTCAAAGTTCAAAATGGGGTTTTTGATATTGGCTAAAAAAGGGGGAGAGAAGATAGGTTTGGGGTACGCTCACTTCTGCATTAGGTTATCGAAATTTTCAATCGCTCTTTTTGGGAGGAATAGTGCGTGAATGGCGGTTCTCAGACGAGGGAATCATCTCTCTCTAAATCAAAATAGGCTAGAATGCTTCTATCGATAGAACTTTCACGTCTGCGCATAGAATTTTATTTTTCTTTCTATTCCGTTCTTACCATATCATGGGCAGTTGGATCGGAATCCGTGTGATGGTTCGAGAGTGGTTTTCAATATTATTTGCATCCATCTTTGGCCTTGTGTAAGAAAGTCCCGCGGGACTGAGTTAGTGGTCGAGTCGCTTTTGGAAATTGACACCCGTCGCATTAGTTTAAATTCATATGTTACCATTCATAGTGAAGTAGCCCTCTTTTTGATGTCTGAGTGCCTTATTCTATCTATCAAAGTCCTTCTTTGTCTATAGCTCGGGTCAGTCTCCCATGGTCCGCTTTGATTTTCTCGAACAGTGCCGGTCTGCATCAGGGACTCTCGAGCGAGCCTTGCAACGTTCCCAGGCGGGACTGCTCCTTTCCTTGAGCTCCCTATTTAGTTCCTCCCAGGCGTTGATCTCGCAACGGCCCTCCAGCACGTCCTCATCTCGCGTCCGTCACCACAGCT
>JANITW010120529.1:0-17840 GCA_027564335.1 Erythroxylum williamsii | reverse complement strand
AGCAAAAGAGGAAATTACTTTGAAGTTTTGTGGCACTGAAGAACAGCTCGCTGATATTCTTACCAAGTCATTGTCAAAAGAACGATTTTGCTACTTAAGGAGAATGCTAGGAGTAAGCAACTTCGAATTACGGGGGCGTGTTGAAGAATAATTCGTAGTTGCTAGTTTGTAGGGATTTTTTCTGTTTCCTAATAATCTGCAGTATCTAAGTAGATCAGAGTAGTGCAGCAGTGATTCCGTTTTTTCCTCTTTGTTCTGTTTCATGTAAGCCTATTAAAAGGCTGTATCTATTCAATAAGATGACACTCAGTGATCAACTTTCTCATAATACTCTGCTGTAAGTTTTTTGTGTTTGATCCAACATTTGGTATCAAAGCCAGTGTATACACGTGAGAAAACAAAAAATGAGTGAGAGAACAGCACTAGGGAATGGGAGTGCAATGAGTGATACACGTCCTCTTATACCTATTTTCATAGGCGAAGGATACGAATTTTGGAGTATTCGTATGAAAACCCTGTTACGATCACAGGATTTGTGGGATTTCGTTGAAAGAGGATACGAAGATCCAGATGATGATGAAGTGAGATTGAAAGAAAACAGAAAGAGAGATGCCAAGGCTCTTGTGATCATCCAGCAAGCTGTGCATGACAGTATTTTCTCGAGGATTGCTTCTGCTACAACATCCAAACAGGCTTGGTCAGTTCTTCAAAAGGAGTATCAGGGTGATTCTAAGGTAAAAGTGGTTAGGCTTCAATCTCTACGTAGGGAATTCGAGACTCTGTTGATGAAGAATGGTGAGACAATAGCTGAATTTCTTTCTAGAACCATGGCCATTATAAGTCAGATGAGGTCTTACGGTGAGACAATCTGTGATCAAACAATTGTTGAAAAGGTACTTAGAAGCTTAAATCCTAAATTTGATCATGTTGTGGCTGCAATAGAGGAATCAAAAGATCTTTCGAATTTTTCATTTGATGAATTAATGGGATCCTTACAAGCTCATGAAGTGCGAATTAATAGGACAGTGGAGCAAACTGAGGAAAAAGCTTTTCAAGTTAAAGACATACCCAGTAGAGATGGAGAGACATCCACATTTAGAGGGCGAGGAAGAGGTAGTCCTCGTGGACGTGGACGTGGTCGTGGCTATGGACGAGGACGTGGTCGAAGCGAGGTCCAGTGTTATCAGTGCAAACGATATGGGCACATAAGGGCTGATTGTTGGTATAATGACCAACAAGCAAATATTGTTACAGAAACAGAGGAAGGAGAAGAAGATGAAGTGTCCAGATTATTCATGGCATATTCAGTGGATTCACATCAATCTAAAAGCCTTTGGTTTTTAGATAGCGGATGTTCAAATCACATGACTCCATCAAAACACATCTTTCAGGACATCGATGAGACTAACAAGCTAACGGTTCAGCTTGGTAATGACAAAGAAGTGAAGGTAGAAGGGAAAGGAACAGTAAAGATTTTGATAGCTCAAGGTAAGTATAAGTTTCTCGATGATGTACAGTATGTGCCAGAACTAGGATATAATCTCTTGAGTGTTGGCCAATTAATATCCTCGGGTTATTCTCTTTTGTTTGATGACGGTAAATGCACAATTATGGATAAGAAATCAGGCCAAGTCCTAATGCATGTGTCCATGACAAAGAACAAGATGTTCCCACTTGATGTTTCAACGATGACTGGGTGTGCTCTTGTAGCTAAAGAAGAAGGTGACTCGCAAATTTGGCACTTGAGATATGGACATCTCAATTTCAGGAGCTTGCAACTTCTAAAGGAGAAAGGTATGGTTATTGGTTTACCAAAACTTGGAAATGTTAAATTATGTGAAGGATGTATATATGGTAAACATGTTAGAAAATCCTTTCCTAGCAGTGCATGGAGAGCATCAAATTGTCTCGAACTGATTCATGCTGATTTATGCGGTCCAATGCAAACAAAGTCATTAGGTGGAAGTTTGTATTTTTTACTGTTTACCGATGATTTTAGTAGAATGTCTTGGGTATATTTTTTGGAAAATAAATCAGAAACTTTTGAAAGATTTAAACATTTTAAGGCCAAGGTGGAGAAGCAACAAGGAGTTTATATCAAGAATCTCAGAACTGATAGAGGAGGAGAGTTTTTGTCTAATCAATTTAAGACATTCTGCGAAGAAGCTGGCATACATAGAGAATTAACAACTCCATACACCCCTGAACAAAATGGAGTGGCGGAAAGGAAAAATAGGACTGTTGTGGAGATGGCCAGAAGCATGATGAAATCGAAAAGTTTGTCTAACAAATTCTGGGCTGAAGCTGTGGCAAGTTCTGTATATCTTCTTAATCTTGCTCCAACAAAGGCGGTTCTTGATCGAACGCCATATGAAGCTTGGACAGGAAGGAAACCAACTGTAAGTCACTTGAGAATTTTTGGATGTATTGCATATGCTTTAATAAATTCTCAATCTAGGCAAAAGCTAGATGAAAAATCACAAAAATGCATTTTTGTGGGTTATTGCACTCAATCTAAAGCGTACAGATTATTCGATCCTGTTACGAGCAAAATTCTGATAAGAAGGGATGTAATCTTCGATGAAAATTCTGCTTGGGTTGATGAGCACAAGAAAGACGTTCAAGCAGAAATACACGGGATGCAACTAAATGAAAGTCAAGATTCAACAATCTTCCAAAATAATGGTTCTGTGAGTAGCTCCAGTACAACCACAAATTCAGCAACGTCATCACCAAGTATTCCATCAACTCCTCAAAGACCTCTAACTCCATCTTCTTCTAGTTCGGATGAGACACCACCTCCAAGGGGATACAGGTCATTATCTCAACTCTTAGAAACATGTCAATTTGCACTAAGTATCTGTGATCCAAACACGTATGAGGAGGCAGCTAAAAAAAAGGAGTGGCAGCAGGCAATGTTGGAAGAATTAAACAGTATAGAGAAAAATGAAACCTGGGAGTTATGTGAGTTACCTGCTGGAAAACAAGTCATAGGGTTGAAATGGGTGTTCAAGACCAAGATTGCATCTGATGGGAGTATTCAAAAATACAAAGCGCGGTTGGTAGCGAAGGGTTACGCACAAAAACAAGGTATCGATTTCGAAGAGACTTTTTCTCCTGTAGCACGTTTTGAAACAGTACGAATTGTTCTAGCATTGGCAGCACAACTTCAATGGACAGTTTATCAATTTGATGTCAAATCGGCCTTCCTAAATGGAGATTTGACAGAAGAAGTTTATGTAGCTCAGCCTCCAGGATTTATTGTGAAAGGAAAAGAAGAAAAGATCTACAAGTTGAAGAAAGCATTATATGGCTTGAAGCAGGCTCCGCGGGCGTGGTATAGCAAGATAGATGGATACTTCCAAGAGAATGGATATCTAAGAAGCAATCATGAACCGACTTTGTATATAAAGAGGGAAGAGACTAATGACTTTATCATTGTGTGTCTTTACGTTGATGATATTATCTATACAAGCTCTTCTAACAATTTATTGGTTGAGTTCAAAACTGGTATGATGCATCAGTTTGAAATGACAGACTTGGGTGTGCTACAATATTTTCTTGGCTTGGAGGTTCGACAGATAGAAGGAGGGATATTTGTGTCTCAGGAAAAATATGCCAATGATCTGCTTATGAAGTTTGGTATGATGAACTGTAATTCTGCAGTCACACCTATGAACACCAATGAGAAATTGATACTTCAAGATGGAGAAGGATTTGTAGATCCTAAGATGTACAGAAGCTTGGTAGGAGGATTGATTTATCTTACGCATACACGTCCTGATATAGTATTTTCAGTTGGAGTAGTCTCAAGATTCATGCAAACACCATCTAAGATGCATTTCGGTGCAGCCAAGAGAATTTTAAGGTATATTGCTGGAACAAGTGACTATGGCATTTGGTATGAAAGAAATCCCAACAGTAGATTATATGGCTTTACGGACAGTGATTGGGCAAGCTCAATAGATGATAGAAGAAGTGTTTCTGCAAATGTCTTCATGTTGGGATCAGGTGTGATTACATGGAGTTCAAAGAAACAACCTACAGTAGCATTGTCCACCACAGAAGCAGAGTACTTAGCAGCCACATCAGCAGCATGTCAAGCAATCTGGTTGAGGAGGATTTTGGCAGAGTTGCATCATGAACAGAGAGGCGCAACAACAATATTGTGTGACAATAAGTCAACAATCTTTATGACTAAGAATCCAGCCTACCACAGCAGAACCAAACATATCGACATAAGGTATCATTTTATTCGTGATCTTGTAGCAAAAGAGGAAATTACTTTGAAGTTTTGTGGCACTGAAGAACAGCTCGCTGATATTCTTACCAAGTCATTGTCAAGAGAACGATTTTGCTACTTAAGGAGAATGCTAGGAGTAAGCAACTTCGAATTACGGGGGCGTGTTGGAGAATAATTCGTAGTTGCTAGTTTGTAGGGATTTTTTCTGTTTCCTAATAATCTGCAGTATCTAAGTAGATCAGCAGTGATTCCATTTTTTCCTCTTTGTTCTGTTTCATGTAAGCCTATTAAAAGGCCGTATCTATTCAATAAGATGATACTCTGTGATCAACTTTCTCATAATACTCTGCTGTAAGTTTTTGTGTTTGATCCAACAACTATATGGTGGATGGGCTGCAGTCCACGCCTTCCTCTGCTGGGCCCAAGCGTCACCCTAAGGCTAGAACTAAGGTCATGCACAGACCTGGCCCAAGGGCCTCACCTATTCCAACAGAACAGTCAGCTGGCCCACTCACAGTGAGCCCAGCGGATAACCAGACAGTCCAACTCACCCCTACACCTACTGCTCAACATATTGCAGTAAATATTACGTCACATACCGAGATGATTTGCGATGGCCCAGTCGTAGCTGATACCGGAGGGACATTCGAGGCCAGCGGTTCCTGCCAGGCCGATCCCAATCTAGGGGCCGAGCCCACACGGGACAGTGGGCCAGCACCAGTCATACTTCCCGCTAACCCTCCGGACCCAATTCCTAAAGTGTCGGATATAGCAAGTGATGAAACCCAAGGAATGGACATCCCAGACAGTGGAGAAGCGGGCTATCTCCCCAAGATCACTACCTTACCAGAAGACGTAGGGGCGCCCGACCTAACCCAGCAATCATGATGTCAATTATCGTCTGGAATTGTCCGGGTGTGGGCGGCACCTGCGTGCACACTGTCCTTCGTCATTACAAGCGCACTTATAAACCCGATCTTTTGGCTTTGCTTGAACCGCGTATTAGTGGGACTCAAGCATTAAAGGTGATCCAGAAGTTGGGCTACGATTTCTCCTTCAGGGTTGAAGTAGAAGGATTTTCTAGAGGCCTTTAGCTACTTTGGACCAACAACGTTGAGGTCTCAGTGCTTGGGGCCCACCGGCAGTTCCTTCTTACCAGAGTCAAGTATGCTGGTGGTTTTTTCCACTTCACTCTGGTGTATGCCAGCCCTCAATTCTCTTCCCAAAAAATCTTATGGACGCTCTTAACTTGGCTAGGGGAGTCTACCACTAGGTCCTGGATCGCGGCCGACGATTTTAACTCTAAATTTGAGGCTTCTGATAGAAGAGGGGGTGCTGCGACCGGACGCATAGTTAATCCGCTGTTCAGGAATTGGGTCCATGATAGTAGGCTCCATGACCTGGGCTTCGTAGGGTCCCAATTCACGTGGTGCCGAGGCACCACTCAAGCGTGCTTGGACCGGGTGTTTGGATCTACTCCTTGGTTGTCCACTTTCCCCACAACTTCTATTACTCATCTGCCCTTCCTAGGCTTGGACCAGCGTCCACTATTGATTGAAACCCACATAACCTCTCTAAATATTGTACCCTCCCTAGTTTCGGTTTCAAAATGCATGGTTAGCTCATACAGGGTTCGCAGACGTGGTTGCTACCCACTGGCACCCGGGAGTGGACACCTTCTAGACCTCTCTAGCTGCTTTCTCGAAGCATATCTCGCGGTGGAAAAAGGATGTTTTTGGCCACATCTTCCATCGCAAAAAATGTCTGCTCACTCCCTTGGCGGGGCTCCACCAAATTATGCAAACGGACAGTTTCGATTCGCTTTTGGACCTCGAGGACTAGCTTAATTCAGAGCTGTACCAGGTACTGAGCGAGGAGGAGATTTACTGGCACCAACGGGTCAAGTGTGATTGGATCTCGAAGGATGATCGGAACACCAAACTTTATCATACCATCACCCTGGCTAAACGTAAGAAACTCAAAATCCACTGTCTTACCGACGATACGGGCCCCGTGATCTCCCAACAACTACAGCTGAGACAACTAGCCCGTAACTTTTATATGATGTTGTACACCCCTAAGGATGTTATCTGGCCTCCTCCACTCCCTTCCGATGCCTTCCTGCGTCTTTCGGCCGATCGAATTGTTGAGCTTGCAGCCCCGGTCAATGCTATCGAAGTTCGTAATGTGGTGTTCTCTATAAACCCCAATAAAGCCCCGGAGGTAGATGGGTTCAATGCGCTCTTCTTTCAGAACCAGTGGGCCACAGTAGGTCCCTCCATCCTTACCTTTATCCAAACGATCTTTAGGGAGGAGCAGTGGGAGGAGAATTTGAATCATACCATTTTGGTCGTTATCCCTAAAATCCCCAATCCCACCCACATCTCCCAATTCCGACCCATTAGCCTTTGTACGATGTTGTACAAGACCATAGCCAAAATTATTGTGAATCGGCTCAAAGGTCACCTTGGCTCTCTCGTGGAACCTAATCAATGCAGCTTTATCCCTAGCTGCAAAATCACTGATAACATTATTATTGTCCAGAAGGTTATTCACATGATGCGGGAAAAAAAGGGCAAAACTGGGTATATGGCGCTGAAGGTTGATCTGGAGAAAGCCTACGATCGGATTCGGTTGGATTTCCTGCAGGATACCCTCACCGACATCGGGCTTCCATCCAATCTCATCCAACTCATCCTTAAGTGCGTCACGACCGTTACCCTACAAGTGGACTAGCAAGGTTCCTTATCCAAACCGTTTCACCCTTCCAGAGGCCTCCGGCAGGGTGATCCCCTATCACCCTACCTGTTTGTTCTCTGTATCGAGCGGTTAGGGCATCTGATTAATCAGGCAATGGGGCAGGGACAGTGGTATCCGATTAAGTTAAATCCCAGCAGCCCACCTCTCTCGCATTTATTCTTTGCCGATGACCTTATTCTCTTTGCGGAAGCCACGGATTGCCAAGCGCAAGTGCTCTCCCAGATGCTCGAGACCTTCTACAGGGCTTCGGGATAACGCATGAACAAAGATAAATCTCAGGTGTTCTTTTCCAAAAATGTCCCCCGTGCTTCTGTGCGGCATCTCAGCCAGGCGTTGGATGTTCCTAGTATGAACAACCTTGGGAAATACCTTGGTGTCCCTATGCTCCATGAGCGTACCTCCCGGCGTACTTATCAGTACATTCTGGACAAGGTTCACAAGAAACTGGTTGGGTGGAAGGCTCGGACGCTTTCTTTAGCGGGCAAGGTTACTTTAACCCAATCTGTTATCGCCGCCCTCCCTATCTTTACAATGCAAATAGTTCCCATGCCCCGCCAACTCTGCGACGAGTTGGAAAAAATCATGCGGACTTTAATTTGGGCTTTTCAGGAGGGGTCTCCAAAAATTTCTCTTGTTAATTGGGCTACTGTGTGTACCCTTAAAAACGAAGGGGGGCTTGGCTTAAAACGCCTTCGCTCCATGAATGACGCTCTTCTTGCTAAGTTTGGTTGGGATTTGCTCACTAAACCTAATGCCTTATGGGTCTGGCTCCTACGAGCCAAATACCGAATCGATTTCTCTACCCTCCCCCTCACTTTGACTCGTCTAGGACCTTTGTCCTTCTGGAGGGGTCTGACAGCAATCTGGCATATCGTACGTCAAGGTGTTGTTTGGCAGTTAGGTGATGGTCGAAGCATCTGCTTCTGGAGAGATAATTGGGTTGAAGATCTGGGTCCCCTCTATTTGGTGCCGACCACCTCAGTCCCAGAGTGTGTGATGGATGCCACTGTGTTTGACTACCTTACTCAGGACGATAACTGGCACTGGCATCAGTTCCAACAGTACCTACCCTCGACCGTCTGTATGCTGATCGCGTTCTATAGCCAACACTATACCGCCCATGAGCCCGATCAACTGATGTGGGGTCCCACCCACCCTAGGTCTTTCACTGTCGCTTCGACCTATGCCCTCCTAGAACGCGCTGACATGGCGACTCCTGGTTGTCATTGGGATATTATTGGGAGATGGGTCGGGCCCCAACGAATACGGTCTTTTCTCTAGCTTCTTGCAAATCAGAAGTTGTTAACTAATCAACAGCGGGTGGTGAGACTTCTTACCTTGAATAGTGGGTGTCACTTTTGTGGACAGGAAGAGTCCATTCTCCATGCTCTTCGGGATTGCCCACAAGTCAGCTCTTTCTGGCACCAATTCCCAGCTGCTTGCCAGGCCAGGATCCGCTCCCTCGTGGATGCGATCCCGTGGCTTATTAGCAACCTCCATCCTTCACCCCCACCCACTCAGCATAATTGGGCAACTATCTTTGGGGTAGCGTGTTGGTTCTTATGGAAATGGCGTAATAATAGCATCTTTGATTCGACCTTCGTCTGGCCTATGGATGGGGTTCGCATTGTTATGGATTATGTTGAATGGATCCTTCGGTTAATCTCGCGTTTTCCAGCAGTAGAGCCTCCCATTGGGCGCTGTCGTACGATGGAGCCCCCCGATGGAGGGATGTCTCAAGATCAACACGGATGGTGTCGTTAGACCGGGATCCCACTTAGCAGTCGCTGGGGATCTCTTCCGGTCCAGTTCTGGTCATTGGTGTGGGGGTTTCTCCACAATTTAGGCGCTTGGTAGTCGAAGTGGACTCCCTGGAGGTAATTAATATCCTCTTCGCCTCACATAGTTTGTTGTCTGACCTTTTTCCTTTGGTAACAGGTATTCGAGACTTGGTCTACCGAGAGTGGGAGGTTCAATTCTAACATATCCATCGGGAAGGCAATCAATGTGCAAATAGACTGGCCGCATTAACCTATCGGGTGGATCCTGGCTTACATTACCTACGAGATCCACCGGAGACTATTCGAGACGTCCTTATGCATGATATGCATGGCATGATGTACCCTTGCACCCTGCATTAGATGCGGTGGGCCTGCGAGGCTATTTTGTTTTGGCATTTCCTTTGTAAAGAAAAAGAAGTTTGAGACGGCAAACTTGATTCGGATAAATATGAAAGGATCTTTCAAACTTGAGCTCAAATCGACAAACTTTAAAATATAAATCTAAATATAAACTTGGAGTTTGTAATTCAATAATTTACAAAGCAAAATATAAATCTAAATTACATAGGCTCAAACTCAATTTTATGACTATTGCGATATATTATGTGTATATGCATGAGTTGGGTGAACCATCGATGATGGTTTCTCATTGAGCTCGCAAACTCACCCAACATTGCAATATATTTTTCAGGACAACGTCAGTAGGATTCTAGCTCCCGTGATAGATTTTCCTGCCGTGCGAGTGCGTGATCAAGTGAAGCAATGGCACACAGGTCGGTCAGCTGGGGTGATTTTTGGGATGATCTTAGTATAGACTTTTGTATCAGTTTCCTTTTTGAGATATTGTATTTAGCCTGTAGGGGACTGATAGACTTGTCTATATTTTGAGATTGATGCTATGAAATGAAAGATTATTGTGGTTTTAAATTTTAGTGATTTGCATATACGGTTTACTTATATTGATGCCATGCGAGTGTTTAGTGATTGTTTTCGTTAGTAGCACTTCTTTGCTATGGGATATACGTCGAAACGACCCACGGGCGTCCCGGTGCATACCCTATGGTAAGGGGGCGCTACAATAACTCTTTATTTTCACTCTATATTGACTAAGAGTAGGATTATACAGACAAGAGGTGGTCCCTCATTTCCATTTCACCCATACATAATAGATAATTTCCTCTTAGATTCAACAAGGATAATCTGTCAATTGTACTCAGCCTATCCCTCAATACAATCCCTAAAATAAAGCCAGTGCTAGGCATTATATGATTATGACATATAACCTCATGCTCTGGTACATTAAGATCTCTTGATTGAAGTAAATTTCTATATGCTCTATTTCAGAATTGTTGGATTGGATGTTTGTACCATAGCTAATAATCCTATATAGCTAAATTGGGAGGATAGAAGGGGGTTAATTGATTTATAGTCTTAAGGAAAATGAATCTATTAATAGCCAAAAATAAGTGAAGATACCTTTGTATGTATAGGGTAGGTAGAGAGTGCTATAACAGCTTTATGGAAATGGATGAGGGGTCCAAAACCTATCTAGTTGTCATATAATAGGTAAGCCTTCTAACCACCTCCAATTTTGCAGAAAATATCCCTTACAATACCATCTCTAAACTCTAATTGTTGATTAAGAAAACCATGACCTAGATTCCAACACCCAATTACCACAGAGTATATACCCGAACATCCAGAGGATATTCAAGTACATATCCTATGACAATGGTATATTAGAGAAAACATAATCTCTTAAATGGCATCATAAAGAATATACAATACTTAAAAACCTTAAAACTTCAATTCAATTCATGCTCAATGACTATTCTAGGTATGTTTCCTTTATTCACAACTCATAATCATTCATACAACAAAACTCATATAATTCATATCTGTCTTTAGTTTAATATAAACTTAAAATCATCCCATTTTAATGTCTACAGATCAAGTTATGGACAAAATACCGATGTATATTCAGTGAAAACACTACAGCTAACATATTCTAACACAACCAATCATTAACATCATCTAGAATTCATCCTAATTCATCATCATCAATTCTCTATCATAACAAGCTATAAACACTAATCATTTACTTACATGTTTAACTCCAATTCCAGCCAAAAGATCAAACCAATCCAGTATCCAAGTAAGTAGAAACATCACACATTCAAGGTAAAACTTACATGAATTTCAGATAGGATCAAAAGTTATAATAAGAACAAGTATATTCTAATTCTTTACCTAGGTTTGTGAGGGTAAAATCATGGGTTATTAGTGTAAAAATTGGGACACAGTATAGACAAAATGCAGGGATGTAAGGTTGAGAGACTTTCAATGCTATAAGAAGAAAAAAGAGTAGAACTAAAATGATTCCTACAGAAACTTGACACCTTGGATGCTAGATGTCTCCATATTGCTATGACACATGTCCTTAAGCATGTTCTCCATTTTTCCTACACATTTGTTGCCATATGTCACCAATTAATCAGTCTGTATGTCTTATTATAATTTATCCATATGTCACACAATAATTGGTCCATTTGATACATACTGATTGACCAATTATCATTTAATTACTAGTCCATTTGTCACCAATTTAACTATGTCAAATGTCCCTCAAAATCATCCAAAATTTTCATGTATCAATTTATCCTCATTTATCCTAGTCCATTTTTCATAAATTTAATTATGCCAAATGTCCCTCAAAATCATCCAAAATTTTCATGTATCAATTTATCCTACCACTTAGCATTTTTCCTAGTCCAAATGTACAATTTAACCCATCAATTTCCAATCCACAACATTTAATTCCAAATTTATTAATTGAAATCTGAACATACCAAAATTCAAGACATACCAAATGACAATTCACATCAAGATCACTTAATATTTTTCATTCCTTGAAATAAGTCAATTGAGTGCATATGCTAACTTTTAATATGCACAAATATCAATTCGTGTATGAATGCTAATATTATGCATGCATATGCAATATTTAATCTAGGGTTAAACCCTAACCATATTTTAAAAAAATGGGATTTTACAATTCTCCCCCTTAAGAAATTTGTCCTTGAAATTCTTACTTGAACTATCAAATAGGTAGGGGTACTAATTTCTCATGTGCTCCTCCATTCCTATGTGACTTCCTCACTTAAATGGTTTCTCCAAAGTACTTTAACCAATGGAATCACTTAGTTCCTCAACTGTTTATTCTGAAAGCCAATTATCTTAATTGGTTCTTCAACATAACTCAGATTACTAAAAACTTCAATCACCTAAGTCAGTATCACATAAGTTGGATCCGACCGATATCTCCTAAACATATTCACATGAAACACATCATGTATTTGTGTCATTTCATAAAGTAAGGCCAACTTATAAGCCAATGACCCAATTCTTTCAATTATCTCATATAACCTAATGTACCTCGGGCTTGACTTACCCTTCTTACCAAACCTTAACACACCTCGCCAAAGTGATACTCTCAGAAATACTATATCTCCTACTTAATACTCCATATCTCTTCGGTGCTGATCTACATAACTTTTCTGTCTATCTTGTGCTGCTTTAATTCTACTACGAATCAATTTCAACTTGTCAATAGTATCCTGAATCAACTCTGAGCCTTTGAATAGACCATCTTCATCCCATTATAAAGGTGAACGACACTTCAATAACTGTACTTGAGCCACACTACTATTGGACTTCTTGCTTAATGCATCAGCTACCACATTATCTTTTCCAGGATGATACAATCATAATCTTTCAACAATTTTATCCATCGCCTCTGTCTCATATTCAACTCCTTCTATCTCAAAAAATATTTTAAACTTTTATGATCATTAAATACCTAAAAAGTTTTGCCATATAGTTAATGTCTCCAAATCTTGAAAGCAAATACTACAACAGCAAGTTCTGAATCATGTATTAGATAATTAAACTCATGAGAGCCCAACTGTCTCGATGCATATGCTATTACTCTGCCATGCTGCATCAACACACATCCTAATCATTGATGTGAAGCATCACTATATAATACATACTGTCTTGTTCAAGATGGAATCAAAACTTCTTTGACAACTATCATTCCATATGAAAGGCACATTCTTCCTTAGATGTTTTATCAAAGGGGTTGAGATCAACAAAAATCCCTCAACAAACTTCATGTATTATCTGGCTAATCTAAGGAAACTCTAGATCTCAAACACATTTCTAGAAGCCTCCCGCTTCATCATTTCTTCTACTTTCTTTGGGCCTACTTGAATACCCTGTCCAGACATAAATGACATAAGAATACTATTTGATCAAGCCAAAATTCACCCTTATTGAACATGGCATACAACTATTTCTCCCTTATTATATGTAGAACCAATCTCAAATGCTTTGAATGTTCTTCTTTACACTTCGAATACACTAAGATGTCATCAGTTAACGCAACACACAGTGATCCAAATAAGGTTGAAAAATACCTTATTCATCAAGGCCATAAAATCTGCTGGGGCATTAGTTTGCCCAAATGGCATCACCAAAAACTTGAAGTGCTTATATATCATTTAAAATGCATGCTTTGGTACATTAGCCTCAACTATTTTCAACTGATAATATCCCGATCTCAAGTCTAACTTTGTGAACACCTCAGCTTTTTGTAACTGATCAAACAAATCATCAATCCTCAGCAATGGGTAATTACTCTTGACTGTCACACGATTCAACTGTCAATAATCAATCACAATCTTCAAGTTTCATCCTTCTTCTTTACAAAAAATACTGGAGCTCCCCAAGGTGACACATTTGGTCTAATGAAACCCTTATCCAATAACTATTACAACTGGGCCTTCAATTCCATCAATTCTATGGGTGCCATTTTATATAGAGGAAATAATATATGACCAGTAGTTCTATCATAAACTCTGCCTGATCAATATGAACTATGAACCTTTTACATACCTCACCAATCACTGTTATGATCCCACTGGGGTACTCACGTCTAATCCACATTTCAATATCTCTCTCACAATACAAGCTAGATGCCAAATGCGGTGTGATGAATAAATGTGTAGATCCTACATCTACAATGCAAATGCTTCAAAATGAAAAACATTCAACACACCTACTACCACATCTGGGGAGTTTTATGCCTCCTATCTGGTGATGGCATAGACCCTGGCCTAAGACTGTGGTTGGTTACTCCACATCTCAGTCTTGACACTAGACCTTGTTGACTGAATTCTACCTCTACCTCTGTCTCTTTGTACAGATCCGATAGCTCTACTCTACCAAACCTTTTTCTCAGTCATTGTTCCTCTTCTAACTCCAGACTGTGGTTTGAAAGTCTTAGGATAATCTCTAATCAGATGTTCTATAGAGACACAATGGAAACAAGCTCCCGATAACCTCCATCTCCCACCACCATGCTTCTTACCACAATGTTCACAATTAGGCATATGTTGTGACTGCTTAGAGGACACTTGTCCTCTATCTATACCAATTTGAAAAAATCTTCCTCTTGTTTCAAAACTAGATTATTTGGATCTAACTTAGAATCGAGACGATCTATTTTGGCATTTACTAAAGCTTTTGCTAGAATCAGCCTGAGATTCAACTTGTCTTTTCCCCCTAAACTCCTGTCTATACTCTCCCTGACCATATTTTAACCAACTACTCAATTCTGATCAAGGCCACTCATAGTTTTGTTAAATTACCCAAATTTGAAATAGCTAGTCTCATTATGATCTCCATGTTCAACTCGTCCTCAAATTGTCTACATTTATCGTCCTCAGTTGGGATCAATGTAGTTGCATACCTCATTAACTCATTGAATCTTATATCATACTCTGCCACTGTGAGCTTGCCTTGCTTCAGATCCAAAAATTCTTTCATCTTTCTATCTAGATAAATCTTAGGCATATAATTTTCTCAAAGCACCCTCAGAAAATCTTCCCAAGTCAAACTATAATATCTAGTGGTACTGCTTGGAACAGTCTTCCACCACTAGTATATAGGACCTTATAGTAATGAGATTGCATAATCAAATCTTTCATCTACCTCACAGTCCATCTGATTGAACAATCTTTCAGTTCTCTCTAACCACCCTTCTACCTCAGCAGGGTTTGTACTTCTGTAGAAGCCCACAGCCCCCTACTTTCTTAGTTTATCATATCTTCTTTCTCACCTCTCTAGAATTCTTAAAGACACAAACTCAAGTATAGGAGACTCTCTATTGGCTTCAATAAACTCCACATCAGTTGACTCTCCAACTTGATCTTTTATGGTAGGTGACCTATAACAAAAAAATGATTATCACTAATTGAGTCTCTTAGTTTTTATCATGTCTTAATACCCTTATATGTCCCTATGGATGCCAAACTATGCTCTGATACGAAAATTGTAACATCCCACTACCACAAATTATATACCTAAACATCCAAAGGACATTCAATTACATATATTGTGACAATGGTAGGTTAAAGCAAACATAATTTCTTTAATGGCATCATAAAGAATATACAATACTTAAAAATCTCAATAGTTCATTTCATTCATTGACAAAAGTTTACACGGTATTCATTGAAACAAATATTTACAATCCTTATACAAAAGTTTTACATGACAAAGAAATTACAAAATACAACTTAACTCCTCTGATGTCAGTTGACAGACCTTTGAGTCACATCCAAAAGGTTCCTCTAGACAAATCTTAGGAACTAGGTCTCATGTCTCGTACCTAAAAAGTCATGTTTGAATTTTTTATGAGCTTTGCGAACTTAATGAGTGAACCATCATTGATGATCTTACTCAGGTCAAATGTACAAATATCACACAATCAACCAATTGCACAAACAATCTTTCAGAAGATGAATAGCCCAATCAACCGCATTATCCTGGCATATAGCTTAATCATCACAATTTTAGAAAAGATTTCATAGTCATATATTTCATAATCATAAGTATACAAATGCAAATGCATATGTGACTCGAGATTCGTGATTATTTATTATGACTAAGCATCTCTTAGAAATAAATACAATTACTAGCCCATTGGACTCAGTCAGATACAAAAATCACGGAGCAAAGCTCTATAGTGGATTTTTAAGGTTAAAGATCTTTCAAACATGCTACTTTGATCATAACGCCTTTATCTAAACATACATTTTATGAAATGCATAAAATAATAGAATATGCTATGCATAGCATTCACATATGATGCATAGATAGAACCTCAAATTCATCAGACCTAAATTTGGCATTCAACTTTCGTTTGAATATACAGATATCATTCAGAATTCAGATGCAAATAGAATACTTCTAATACATTCTCGAATATCAAACTCTTTGGCCTAGTAAAGTCCAAAATTTGTAACAAATCACAGTTAATTCATTCCCAGTTCCATATATAGGAATTAAACAGAAACAGAAATAAAACAATCCTAGTGATATCATCTAGGATGACTCACAGTACGCTCCAATATTCTATTGACTAGAAGGGTCGACAATGGATAACTTGTTGGAGTTATGTAAATATAGTACCTTAGAACGCAAGTGTATTTACAAGTAACTTTATCTTCTTCAGTTATAGTTTTGTAATGAAAATATTTATTATTTATAAAACAAAAGAGTTTGGTTTTATTTGTGTGAGCATTATATATCTAGTCAAAAATTTATTTGTGTGAGCATTATATATCTAGTCAAAAGGTACCAGGATTCATTTGTAAGTAATATACATATACACAGAGATGTATGGGAAACATGTATATTATAAGAATCTAAATTAATGGATTCATAGTTGAATAATCAAGTTCGTCACTTAATTATGGCTTAGATTGTAGTGTTACTATTTATCTCCATATGAGTAAAGGAGTTTACTTAAAGGGAATGATGAGTTTCATATCATGATAGTAGTTGACTATCGATAATGGCACTATTAAATGAATTTAGAATCAAGTATGTTTTCAAGAATAAAGTGGGTCGTTACTTTAATCTTAAAACATACAACTTAAGCATTTGTTTATTATGGATAACAATCTTGATAAGTGGTGAACTCGTATGTATTTCATTATAATTCTTGATCTGATGAGAATGAATTTTTACAAACTATTAATCCAGTGTCTGCATATTAGAATTATTAATTGGAACATGTATTGTTTTGAATCGCTTGATTTCGAAGCTCAACCGCTTGCTCTGATACCACAACTGTTGGGCATCACTTGATTCCGAAGCCCAACCGCTTGCAATAATACCACAAAATGTTGGATCCCGCTTGTTTCTGAAATCCAAATCTTGAACCACTAAATGTGAGCTTATTACCCATGAATTGTCATTAATCATCATCAATTCATCTTCTTGCTTTGATAACTTCCCAATAATTTTCCTCACAATTTGTTCAATGGCGTGCCCACGTAAATTAGTCACCATACTCAATCTCATTTCTCCTATTTGTGAACTGAATTTGGAGATCTTTAAACCAGGATTTCAATTTTAATTCTTCAAAGAAATTGTAGCTTTAAGTCTCTATTTTACTTTAAAGAAAGAATCACCTCAATCGGAGCTCCATAGCTCAAGATATACTTAAAAATCCGACGTATATTCATAACCCGATCCTGCTCTTCCAACTGATCCCTCATTTTATTTCCATCAAACTTTTCCAAATCAACACCAAAAGAACCCAATTTTCATGAAGAGATAGATTAATGTCTTAGGAATCAATCTCCTAAATAATCACTGCATTCGGAGGTCGGACAGAGAAGTTATGGGCAAACGAATCCAACATGTTTATGTCCTTACTCGAATTGTACATCCTTTGGCTCAAATGTCATAACTCTCACTAAGGATATACGATTTACTTCATTTTTGGACCACTAGAAATTAGACTCCTAAATCTAAAACTTTTATGAAGGAACCAAAATTAGATTCTGTGGTTTTAGACACGGTCCGTGTGATTTTACACGGACTAGCCGTGTAACCTTCAGGTGGAATGTGCTCCTGCACCAGAAACACACGACCCGTGTGATTTTACACGGGCAGGCCGTGTAACCTTCGGGTGACACAAA
>JANITW010120510.1:0-17852 GCA_027564335.1 Erythroxylum williamsii | reverse complement strand
GCTTGATTAGTTAGATTATAATATAGTTAGTCGAGTTAGTTAGAGAGCGGTTATTTTTTAGCTGTGTATATAAGTCTGGTTTTCCTTCTTCTAAATGTATCTTTTGTAGACTGTTTTTGCCTGTCTTCTGAGTTTCTTCATAATAGAAATTTGTTCATGGTATCAGAGCCTAATCATCGATCCGAAGTTTAGACAATTGATTGCTGATCGGCTACATGGGAACGTCTTCGGAAGATTGTTATCAGTTGTATAATTCTGATCATCCAGGCATGTTATTGGTTACAGCGCCATTAACAGATACAAACTTTTACTCATGGAGTATTTTTGTTCGTAATTCATTGGAAGCCAGGGATAAACTAGGGTTTATCGATGGGATGTTACCACCACCATCCAATGAAGCAATGTATAGAAAATGGAGAAAAATAGATTGCATGGTAAAGCAATGGATACTTAATTCCATTTCGAAAGAGATATCTGAATCCTATATTACATGTAGTTCTGCAAAGATGTTGTGGGACAAGCTTGCTGAGGTGTATGGAGAGAGTAATTTGCCGCAGTTGTTTCACGTGCAGCGGGAAATAAATTCAGTTGAACAAGGTAATTCTTCAGTAACTGCTTACTATAATAAGATCAATCGGTATTGGGATGAGCTAGGGCAACTTCTACCTATACCGGTCTGTAATTGCCAAGGATGTCATTGTGGGATTAATAAACGGTTAGTGGATAATGATAATGCTAACAAGTTAATTCAGTTCTTAATGGGATTAAATTCTTCTTATGACCATATACGAAGTCAAATTTTAGCTCAAGATCCACCACCGTCTGCAAGTAAAGCTTATTCCCTTGTGATGAGAGTTGAGAAACAAAGGCAGGTGCGTATGTTGTATGATGATGCTAATGCTGTTGCTATGGTTGTGAAAGAAGGAAGGCATAATAAGAAGGGAGCTTCTACAGGGGACATCATGAATCGAAATGGTTTTCGGAAGAAAGACAATAAACGTAAAGAGGATAGGCATTGTGATTACTGTTCTTTGGATGGACATGAGCGAGATACTTGTTTTAAACTACATGGCTATCCCGATTGGTATACAGAGTTACGGAATAAACGGGAAGCTTCCGGAAAAAGCCAGCAGAAAACTAAATCTGTGAATTTGGTTGATTCTTTTGGAAAGGATATGGAGAAAGGGACTGATGTACCAAGTGACTCATCATCATCGTTGTGTACTTTAATTCTGCATGAACTTACGCGACTGTTGAAAGGGAAAACTGCTGATGACTCTCATTTCTTAAATATGGTCCAAACAGAGTTTGCAGGTATGTCTCATTTGAACCCTATTATTGGTTCTATCCAAACTGGTGTAACTTGGATTGTGGATTCCAGTGCTACTTCGCATATCTGTATAGACAAGCACTTGTTTCAGTCGTTGGTACCTGTAGACAAAGTCACAAAATTGTTTCTTCCTAATGGGGAGGTAAATGATGTTCAATATAAGGGTGTCATAGTTTTGTATGGGGAGATAATCTTGCAATCGGTTCTTTATGTGCCTACTTTCACTCATAACCTTATATCTGTCAGCAAGCTAACCAGACACTCCTTGTACAATGCTTTGTTCTATTCTGAGTATTGCCTGTTACAGGACCAGAAGACTGAAAGGACTATAGCTAAAGGCAAAGTTTTCCAGAGTTTATACTTTTTGGATCGTGATTCATTCATTTGTAATACCTCAACTTGTAGTACTTCATTTGCACCTTTACATCCTACTGGAGAGCAAGTGTGTAGTATACAGGATAATATTGATCTTAGAACATTATGACACACAAGGTTGGGCCATCCTTCTGATGTTGTAATGCGGCACATTGATGATTGTAACCGGTTTGTGAATAACACTGTTTTTCCTTGTGAAGTTTGTCCTCTTTCTAAGCAAGTTCGGACTTGTTTTCCAACTAGTTTTACACGAGCAGCTGTTTGTTTTGAACTATTGCATGTCGATATCTGGGGGCCTTATAAGGATATTTCAATTTGTGGAGCTTCTTAACTGTTGTTAATGATTACAGCCGTTGTATTTGGATTTTTTTGATGAATCATAAAGAACAAGCTCGTTCTCTTTTGGAACATTTTCTGGTTTTTGTTCATCGGCAGTATGATGGTCATGTGAAGGTTATACGGACTGATAATGGTTCGGAGTTTTTGAGTCGGGATACACAAGACTTGTTTCATAACAGAGGGATTATACATCAGAAGACCTGTGTTTATACTCCACAACAAAATGGTGTTGTGGAGAGGAAGCATCGACATTTGTTGCAAGTCGCACGGGTGCTTTTATTTCAGTCTGGTCTTCCTAAGCATTTTTGGAGTTATAGTGTTTTGCATGCTGCTTTTCTCATTAATCGGTTACCGTGTAAATTACTTGGTTGGAAATCTCCTTTTGAGTTGTTATTTGGGCGTCCACCTACGTATTCTGATTTGCGGAATTTTGGATGTTTATGCTTTGCGGTTGATAATCACCCGCATAAAGATAAATTGGCACCACGATCCGTTCGTAGCATATATCTTGGCCATTCTCCTGGACAGAAGGGGTACAAACTTTATGATTTATAGTCCAGATGTATTATTGTTTCCAGGGATGTCTCTTTCTTTGAATCGGTTTATCCTTTTAAAATGTCCCCAGATCCTTCTCATACTCCAGATGGTTTTGTTCCAACATTATCTGGTGAGCCCGATGGTTCTTTGGTGATGCCTTCTTTCAATGATGTTATTCCCTCTACTGATGATGCGACCGTTGTCTTGGCGCCGAGTACTACTTTGGATGATTGTTCTGTTGCTCTTAGGGATTCTCCCGCACCAGCGGCTCCTACTCGGCGTAGTGAACGGATTCGCCAGCCGCCCACTTGGTTACGTGATTTTGTCTCACACGTAAGTTTTCCTTCTCCTGCCCTGGATTCTGTGCGGCGTAGCTCTTCTTATACCCCTAATACTTTTCCATTTACTATTAACCCTGTTTTTAGCCCACCGTATGTGGATTTTTTGGCTAATGTTTCTAGTATTTCTGAACCTACTTCTTATTGGCATGCTCGCCAAGATCCCAATTGGGTTCAGGCTATGAACTCTGAGTTGGAGGCTCTTGAGCGTAATAATACATGGGATCTTACTACGTTGCCTGCGGGGAAGAAAGCCATTGGTTCTAAGTGGGTTTACAAGGTTAAACTGAAACCTAATGGCGAGGTTGATAGGTTTAAGGCCCGTTTAATGGCCAAGGGTTACAATCAGGTTGCAGGGGTTGATTACACTAAGTGTTTTTCGCCAGTTGCTAAGGTGGTCACCGTGCGAATTTTGTTTGCTCTTGTTGCTGCCAAAGGATGGCTGTTGCATCAACTGGATATCAATAACGCTTTTCTTCATGGTTCTTTGGACGAGGAGGTTTACATGCTTCCTCCTGCGGGTTATTCTAAGGCAGCTCCGCATGAGGTTTGCAGGCTGAAGAAGTCGTTATACGGTCTTAAACAGGCATCTCGACAGTGGAATGTTGAGTTGACTCACCACCTTCAGCGTTATGGTTTTCGCCAGTCGACGCATGATCATTGTCTTTTTACTTTCACAGGTGTTTCTTGTTTTTTGCTCATTCTTGTCTATGTTGACGATATGCTCTTGACTGGTGATTGCGAGGATGAGATTCGGAGGGTAAAGGGGTTTCTGGATAAGGCTTTCACTATTAAGGACCTTTGTTATGCTAAGTATTTCTTGGGCCTTGAGATAGCACGCTCCGCCCATGGAATGTCTATTAATCAACGGAAGTATGTCCTCGATTTGATTCGGTCTGCTGGTTTATTAGGCTGTAAGCCTGTGTCTACTCCTTTATAAAAGGGTCTTGTCTTATCGGCGTCGGGTGGTGCCTTGCTTGCTGATCCGCAGCCCTACCGTCAATTGGTTGGCAGGTTATTATACCTAGGTTATACGCGCCCCGATATTACCTTTGCAGTTCATCAACTCAGTCAATTTGTAAGTGCTCCTACGGAGGTTCACTGGCAGGCGGCTCTCCATGTCTTGCGCTACTTGAAGGGTTGTCCATCGTTGGGCTTATTTTATTCTGCTCATCAATCGTTCGATCTTCAGGCGTTTTGTGACGCTGATTGGGGGGCTTGCCGTGATACTCGTCGGTCTGTGTCCGGCTATTGTATTTTCTTGGGTTCCTCTTTGATTTCTTGGAAATCCAAGAAACAACCTACTGTCTCTAGGTCTTCGGCGAAGGCTGAATATCGGAGTCTAGGTTCGGTGGTATGTGAGCTTCTTTGGATTTCTTATATTTTGCGTGATTTTGGGATCTCTGTTTCTCTTCCTGTTTCTGTTTTTTGTGATAATCAGGCGGCTATCCATATAGCCGCTAATCCGGTTTTCCATGAGAGGACCAAACATTTGGATATCGATTGTCATATTGTCCGTGAGCAACTGAAGCTGGGTTTTCTTTCTTTGTTTCATACGTCTTTCTCGACTCAGTTAGCTGATGTTTTCACTAAGTCTCTGTCTGCTCCAGCGTTCCATGGGTTTCTTGTCAAGTTGGGTTTGCGTGATTTTCTCCAAGCTCCAACTTGAGGGGGGGCTGAAGGAATATTGTATTTATTGTTTCTTTTGTATTTCTATGTGTTGTTTTCTGCTTATTGTATAGTTAATCTAGCTTGATTAGTTAGATTATAATATAGTTAGTCGAGTTAGTTAGAGAGCGGTTATTTTTTAGCTGTGTATATAAGTCTAGTTTTCCTTCTTCTAAATGTATCTTTTGTAGACTGTTTTTGCCTGTATTCTGAGTTTCTTCATAATAGAAATTTGTTCAATTAGCGACGAAGTGATATATTCTGTCAATACATTGCTAAGTTGTCAATGGGATAATATATTCCGTTGGTAAAAATTTAGCGACAGGTAATATTTTCTGTCAATAAATTTAGTGACGAAATGTTATATATGTCAATAAATTTAGCGACAGACCTACAACTTGCTGTCGATAAATTCACCGACAGAGTATTATGATTCCATCGGCAACTTAGCAACAAAATATTCTAACTTCGTCGATAGATTTACCTAAATGTACTGATGAAAATACAAATTTTGCCTCTAAATTTACCGACTAATGTACAAATTTTCATTGCTCAATTTGCGACAGATTCCTTATATCCGTCGCTAAAGTTTACCTATGACCGTTTCTCCAAAAACTCTTTCTGTTAGTAATTTTCATCACCAAATTTGTTTCCCAACGAAAAATCTATATTTCCCGTCAGTAATTTGTCACTAAAATATATTTTTCTTGATGTGTTCTCAATTTATGTATAGACCATATGAGGGTCGACTGACTACAACAAAGAGGATCATGTGCTAAGTAAAAGGAACCTTAAGTTATGGATTGATTTACATGCATGGAATGCTTTTCCTTTATGTAGTTTTATAAATGTAAATTGGGCTGGTGATTTGAAAGACAAATGCTCCACAACAAATTATTATTTTTCTATAGGGATAATTACAATATCTTGGTATAGCAAGAAACAATCTACTTTAGCTCTTTTAAATTGTGAGGCGGCATATGTAGTAGCTATTATGGCCACTTAGTGGTGTACTTGGCTTAAAAGTCTTATTGAAGAAATTGTTTCTACTCTTAATTACTCGATTCCAATTCTTGTGATAAAGAAAATGCAATAAAACTTGCCAAAAATCTAGTGTTTCATGGATGTTCAAAATATATTGAAATTCATTTCCATCTTGTTCGACAAAAGATGATAACTTAAGACATCGAGTTGTAGGAAGTAAAGATGAAGATTAAGTTGTAAATATTTATACTAAAGCACTTGCCAAAGTCAAATTTGAAAGGAGAAGACTTGGTGTTATAGACAATAAGTTTGCACTAAGGGAAAATGTAACAAATTAGTGCAACCGAATGCCATAGTTTTCAAGTTTTTTTTGGTAGAAAAATAAGGAGCATGTTAGCTCTTTTAGCCAAATTGGTTAAAATTTGTACTATTTGTTCATAAATTAAGTTTATGTTGTAACATCTCGTTACCCACTTTAAGGATAAAATAGTAAATGTGAGAGATTACTGAGAAATTTGAAAAAAAAAACACATCTCATGCTTATACATCACACAAGATGCACATACACATGAATATCAAATTTTTGCACATAAAGATAATTGTACATGCATTTATTGACAATTTCTGGGTATAATTGGTTATAAATGTGAGTATATTGGGAAAATGTGATTTCTTTATGTTAAAAAAATTGATTTGAGGAGTTTATAAATTGATTTAGAATTTTTGGAAATTTTTGGAAATTTTTGGAGAAATTCCTGGAAATTGATATTTTAGCTAGGAAAATTGCCAAGTGGCAAAAACAATTGTTAAATGGCAGTAGAAATTACTGTCTAATGGCAATGAAAATTTTTAAAAGATGACTTAAGGAATTATTGACAAGTGCCATTAAAAATTGGGAGAAAATTAGAATAAAAATTGGACTTAGGTTATAAGAAGTGGACAATTGGCAAGTGACATAAGTCACTTGCCAAACATGGCCTTAAGTCCACTACTTGTTTTTATTAAAAGGCCTTTTTTCCTTCTTGATTGTCATTCCCGATGCTTTCATATGTGAAGACCAAGATATTTTGTTTTTATTGATGATGAATGATGTAGATTGTGATGTATGTGAATTAGAGATGGTTTGGTAGTTAGAGTTTGAATTTAATGATGTTTAGATGAGTATATAAAAGTATGATGATTGAGTGCATGTTGATGCTATGTTGTAGGTTAATGCTCAAGTAGAGGTTTTGAATTAGTTGTGGTTGATATATTGAGTGAATTGAGTAGTTATTTAGTGAGGACATGTTATGGAAGAGATAGAAAAAGAGTTAGGTGGAAAATCTAGAAATTTGATTTGTGTATGTTTCAATGATTTGGCCATAGCTTCTTTTATAATGGTGCAACTGAGATGATTTTTAGTTTGAATTAAACTAGAGGTATTTTGCTATATTTCTTGTGAAGGAAGTGCTGTTAAATTTTCTTAAAGAGTTTCAAATTTTGACTTGAATGTGAGAATATGTGTAGGGATGAATAGTAGCTCTAGAATGGCATTTTTGTGATCTGAAACTTTGGAAATTTTTCTGGGATGATTTAGGCATATGTTGCTCAATTGGTCTTCATGAAAGTTGTATCTCTTCTTGATAGCTTTCTATTGTCATTAAGTGTGCCATTTTTCGACATTGGTGTTGATAGTTATGAGTGATTGAAATATGGATATGGTTTAGGTGATATTTTAACAATCTTTAACAGGGCAACCATAATCATGTGGGAATTTGATCCAGTTAGAGGTAGAATTTACTTCTAAGTTCTTCATAAGAATTGTAGAATGTGTTATGATCTTTCCATTGATATAAATCATGGAATTTTTGGACAATGGGATAGGAATTTATGATTTTTATAAGAATATGGTACTGTTTAGGATGACATTTAATGGGCAGTAACTTTGATTGAGATTTTGACTCATTTAGAGATGGAATTGGTTTTCGAGCCCCGCATGAACATTGTATAGCTTTCTTTTATCTTTCCATAGATACCAAATTTGTCAAATTTAGACTCCTGAGTAAAAAGTTATGCATGTTGGAAGAAGAGAGGAAATGAGTGGAAAATAAATGAAAACAAAAGGGAAAATAAAAGAGCCGCCTCGCGATCGCAAGACGACTCATTTTGAGCCGAATCGCGAGCCGGCTAGCTCACCTGCCCTTTCTCCACTCTTTTGCTTATAACTTGTCCATCTGACCTTCGATTGATTTTTGAAGCATTGGATTCATAAGACACTCCTCTACCTCTTTATAAGAATTTGTGGATTTTGAGATCAAATTGAAAATGATAGATTGAATCAAAGTGAGAGGCTTAATTAAACGAGTATGAGGTGATTATTTTCGGAACATTCGTTAGTGTTTTAGCAATACCTTGACCTATAGACATCCAAATTGAGTAATTTTGGTGTCTATGGATTTCTAAAACATAGGAGAACATTTCTAGTAAAGAGAGGTTGCCTAGGTTACCTTATATTGACTGTCTCATTGATCGGGAGTAGTAGACCCGAAAGTACGAGTTTTAGAAAATTGAAATAATTTTATGAGCAATAAATTGTGAGTTTAATGGTTTTAGTGCAGCTTAAAACTAGGAATAAATGAGTTTTGATACGGGAATGGTTTTGTGATGCAATTTATGGAATGATACTGGGATTGTCATGAACATGCATCATACATATTCTATATACACACATGTGCATAAATGAATGCTTATAATTGATCAAAATTATTAATGTGTGTACAACGTATTGCATAAATGGGTTGTGCAGGTTAAAAATCCGCAGTCAGGAGTTTTCAGAATTTGGAAGGAAATGCTAATCTGGATCGTACTGTGAGTAGACCGAGATGGTCTAATTTCATTCTTTGTTCTATTTTGTTTCATTTTGTATAAATTGATTGTTGAATGTTCATATAAATGGTGATGGATTATGATTTGATTGTGGATTCCAGAAAGAAGGTCCGATGACTGTGTATTGGGGGAGTTGTGATATTGAAGTGCTACTTAAATGTGAATTGGATGAACTATGTGTATTTAATGTGATTGAAAAATGTGTTTTGAGTGTGCATTATATGATTGATAAGTGCCGGACCACGGTCTGATGACAAATGTCTTTTGAATGTGCATTGCATATGTATGAGAAATGTTTCGCACTCTACTATTGAATGTCGGACTACGGTTTGATGACATGTGAAAGTGAGTGAATGGGATTGATGCATTTTATTGCATAAGTGTATGAAATATAATGACTGTTGTGACCAGAGTAGCCACCGATCAGAGCTTAAAGCTCAACGAGTGGAAATGAGCTTCAAGCTCAAAAGTGAATCAGAGCCTCAGGCTCAACGTTTAATGAGCCCTGTATCCTCCAAATGGATAAGGGACAGTTATTAATGAGCCCTACATGGGACAGTTTAGGCACTCGGTCACAACAAAATAACAAATAAAAAGTGAGTCTCATGTGCATTGCATGTGCATAATATGAATGATAAGTGTATCAAATGTGAAATAATGTGAAATGTGAAATAAAGTGAGATGTGTGAATTATGTGTTATGTGACTGGGTGAGCCATCGATGATGGTCACTCATTGAATTCTCAAAACTCACCCAAAATTTGCAATTATTTTTCAGGATCAAAATAATAATTCAAAAAAATAATGAGTAGAAACATTATCATCAAGTTTCTTTCAAATCAATATTTTCAATACTAAAAAGTATATTATTAGCTTTGTTTAATTATAATTATATTATGACCTAAGTTTTGTTGCATTAAAATTTTAAACAATCATTGGGGAAAATTATTATAATAGATTGAAAATAAATAATTTAATTATCAAAAAAATTGAATTATCAAAATAATTGGATTGTTAATTTTATTATGGTCTAAATAGATCTATTTTGATGGAAAATAAAGATTATAACAAAGAATCTAGTTTACTAATGGTAAAATGTTTAATAGTTCTACTATATCAACATATTCATTTTATTTTTTGGATTTTGTTGCATTAAAATTTTAAACAATCACTATAGAAAATTAAGCATCACTCTCTTTAAGTAAGGATATTTAAAGTGATTGTTTTTTATATTCCAAAATAAATAGTAAAACTTAAATAAATAACATAGTTAAAATGAACAATATTTAATTCTTTTGTTTTTCCTAATTCTTGGAGATAGTTTCTACTCTGCCCTTTAAAGTGCATTTGGTGGCCCTTGAATTTTCTTGTTGAATTAAACATGATTTAAATGAATTATGAGATTTTGATAGATTAATTTTTGGAGTTTAATTATTATGTGTATGTTAGTAGGATTTATTTCATTGGATTGTTGTATTAAAAGTGGTAAGAATACATGAGGACAATTTTGGCATAACACTTAAACATTAAAATCATAAAGCATGAAAGGAAGGGCAAAGTGGAATTTTAGCACTCATTAAGGGTAAAATAGGAAGAGGAAAATGTTGTCTTGCGTTTGAGAGGAAGAAAAACATAAGTGAAGAGAGAAAGAAGTGAGTGTGTCGTGGAGAAGAAAGAAAGAAGAGAGGAAGGAGTAGGGTTTCATCTTTTCTTAGTTTTAAAGAGGGATTTTGAGGTTGTTCAAGAAGGGAAAAAGAAAGAGGAAGAGAAGAGCTTCCATTTGAGCCAAATATCTTTCTAGTTGGTGAAGATTCAAGGTAAGTTAAATTTTTATCCTTTGGATTTATGGAAGGGTTTTGGTTCATGAAGCTTAGGAAATGCATGGGTTTAAGTATTCTAGGATCAATTTTAGTGAATGTGTTTTTTTTAGGTTTCCAATTTGAATGCCTATTAAATGGGATTTTTTTCATTGTTAAAGGAAATCAAGAACGGCGAGAGGAGTAAGAGGAGAGCCATCCTTAAGCAAAATTTTAAGCAAGGAATTCAAGGTGGGTTTCATGTTTATAATTGAGTAAAAAAGCCATTAATATTTCTTTCAAAGAATTTAATGTTTTCAACTACTTTATAAATGTGAATTTATTACTCTTTAAATGCTTTGAAAAAGTGTTACATATTTATGGTGGAAATTTATGAGCCATGAACATTTTTCAAATCAAGAAAGTAAAATGGTTTCAATTGTGTTATAAATGTTGCATTTATTGCTTCTTCGAATAATTGAGAAATTGCTACATGCTTGTTATGTGAATATCGTTGATGATTTATGGAAAGAATGTGAAAATGGATTTTGAAAGGATATTGTGTTTATGAAATTAAGTTTCGAAAATGTGTCATTTTAGGCAAAAGGATTACAAATGGTGAAATGCATAATTATGTCTGTTTGTGGTGGTCCGTTTTGTTATGTCAAGTGCACTTTGACTTTATTAAAGGCTTCTCATGCCTACCCGTTAGTGACACGGAACTCCTTCGTGGAATCTCTCATGTTTACAACTATGTAAGACCATTATGTGGGATTACAATAGTACATTCTGTTCATGATTACACAAGACCATTATGTGGGAATGCATTAGTGCGTTTTGTTTACAAACCTACACAAACCATTTTTGATGTGATTATGTGTTTAGAATGTGTTGACAAGTTTGATGAATGCATAACTTATGTTTCTTATGAATTGCTTGATAATGTGATAATTTAGGAATTATGTATTTTATGGATTTTTATGCAAAGTGAGTATGACATTGAGTATTTCCAATGGTTTGGTTTGTTTCCGATTATAAACTTGTTACTCATAAGCTTTTAAGCTAACCCTTATTATTTCCCATCTCCAGGTGATGAGCAAGAGATCGAGTGAAAGAGAGTCAAGGCATCACTTCGATTATGCATATTTTTTGTATTTTAAGCTAGATTTTGTAAACACAAAGCTTTAGTCTCATTTCAAGTATCTTTTGTATTTTGGGATTTTTCAAAATGATGTATTATGGTTCAAAATGCCCATTAAAGCTTTGTAAACCTTATCTTTTGAGGTTAATGAAATATAGTTGTGTTTGTCTATGAATTTCCAATTTTTTGCATTTCAATTTCAATCATTTCATAGGAACTTTCTTGGGTTGATATTTGCAGCTATTTTAGTTTGAGTGGTCAAGGGTTATGGGAATTATATGTGCAAAAAGTTTAGCATTGATTTTTGGGATTGGTTGTTAATTTGAAGGTTTCGCCAAAGCGAAACCAAACTTGGTCACAGCAAACCTTTCTCGAAGAGTATTCTGAGGGATTTTTGAAAATTTTTCCATGACGAAGTAATGACTTTTTTCCCGGCATAATTCTCCCTAAGGGTTTTCTCGTTGATCCTTAGGATTTCGCCATGGCGAAGCCAAGCATTCGCCGCGACAAACGTTTCTATGCGCCATATTTCTGTAAAATTTGTTATAGTTTTTTGACTATCTTCTGCCTTCCTTTTTCCCTATAACTTTCACTCGACCTTCCAAAATTGTCACTTTGGGACTAGTAATAGGACTCGGGCCCAACATCTTATGATATCAGAATGACTAGGTTTAGGGGTATTCTTGGTATGAAATAGGTAGTTTTAAAATGAACATGAATTATTTTGTATTGTTTTATATGATTTGAATTGTTTCACCTGATTTGAAGTTGTTTTTACATGAAACATAAACTAAAATTTTTTTAATGGTTTTGAATTCAAAGAGTGATTATGCCACCTCGAAAGAGAACTCGAGGAGTTATGACTCGATCTTACTCTCGCCATGGGAGTACGAATGAATCATATGTCCCATAAAATGCGTGGACAACTTCTTCTCCTGATTCTGAGGCTCCTAGTGTTCACCATGAAGTGCCACCGCCTCCTCCTATGCCTTAAGTAAACCCTATGGATTTGCGATTCTTTCAAGCCTTCGCTCAGGCTTTCACGTATGTCATGGGCCAAGGGTCACAAGTTCTAGTGCAAGCTCTAATGGAGAGGAGTGGGTAGTATGATAAGTTTTGCAAGTATGAGGCTGTTGATTTCAATGGGACTACCAATGTTGAGGAAACTGAAGCATGATTGAAGAGGACAGAGAAAGTTTTGCTTCAAATGAAATGCTCCAATGAGAAGAAGTTAGTTCCTGAATCTCACACAGAGGGATGAGTGTGAGTGAGTATAAGTTGAAGTTCATCCAACTTGCACGGTATGCAACCAACATTGTTGCGAATGAGGAGGACAAGTGCCACAAGTTTGAGGGAGGTCTTCATTTAGGCATCAAGGAGAAAGTCTTGATCCACAATTTTTGTGACTACCAACAGTTGGTAGATGCTGTACTCTAGGCTGAGAAAATGGAGAATATAAAGTATTGAGTGAATAAGAAGAGGAAGAGCTAGGAACAGTCTTCCAAGAAAGGAATGAGAGGAGTATGAAGAGTTTCCACACACAGAGTGAAGTGGGAAGCAGTGGCTCTGCTAAGAGCAAGCAAGTCAAGGCAGTTTCAGTGCAAGTCTTAACTACAGGAGGCAACAAAGTGATGGAGGGGAGCAGGTACACGAACCCCCATTGTGAGCATTGTGAAAATTTTCACAGAGGAGAGTGCTTCAAGTCACTTAGAGCATATTTTCGATGTGGGAAGAAGGGGAATATGATCAAGGACTGTCCCTAGGTACCAAGGTAAGAGGGGTCATAGTTGTAAGCCCCAAGGAGAACTAAAATAATAGGAACCAAACCAGTCATTGAGGTGGGTAGTTTTGAAGCAGCAAGGAAGGTTATTCCTCCAGGAAGGCCAAGGGTTCAGGCACAGGCAAGGGTATTTGCTATGACCAAGGAGGAAGCTGCTGTCGTATTTGAAGTTGTTACAGGTATGGCTCAGTTACTTAATTCAGAAGTGTATTTACTTATTGATTCTGGTTCCACGCATTTTTTTGTTTCTGCAAGCATGACATTACATGGTGTGAATTTGGTACCATTGGATAGTCCTTTGATTGTTAGGACGCCTCTGGGAGGAATGTGATAATCAATGATATATATATAGAGATTGTGAACTCCTTATTAATAGTGCTAGATTGGTAGTGGATTTACTACCTCTAGACCTAAAGGGGCTGGATGCTATACTTGGGATGGATACTACGGAGAAATATCATGCAAAGTTAGATTGTAGCCTTAAAGAGGTAGAATTTGATCTTGGCCAAGATAAGAAGGTGAATTTTAGAGGAGATAGGAGAACACCACCATTAGGAATTGTTTCAGCTATATTAGCTGATAGGAAGATGAGAAAAAGGTGTGAAACCTTTTTGACACACGTTATGGACATTAAGGTGAATGAAGGGAAGTTAAAAGATGTTCTGATTGTGAGAGACTTTCTAGATGTATTTTTAGAAGATTTACCTAGTTTTTCACCTGTGAGAGAAATTGAGTTTGCCATTGACTTCATTTCAGGTACCACACTTATTTCCATACCATCGTACAAAATGACTACAGCGGAGCTAAAGGAGCTTAAGAAACAATTGGAAAAACTGTTAGAAAAGGGGTACATAAGGTCGAGTTTGTCACCATGGGAAGCATCGGTTTTGTTTGTTAAAAAGAAGAATGGAACATAACGGATGTGTATTGACTATCGGAGGCTCAACAAGGTGACTATTAAGAACAAGTATCCTCTGCCATGAATCGATGATTTGTTCGACCAGTTGAAGGGGGCAAAGGTCTTTTCTAAAATTGATCTTAGGTCGGGTTATCATTAGCTGAGGATTAGGGAGCCTGATGTAAACAACACAGCCTTCAGGACACATTATGGGCATTATGAATTCCTATTCATGCCATTTGAATTGACCAGTGCTCTAACTGCATTCATGGACTTCATGAATAGGGTCTTCAGGGGGTATTTGGATCAATTTTTCATAGTATTTATTGATGACATTTTGGTTTATTCCAAGAGTGAAAAAGAATATGAGGAACATCTTAGGATTGTTGTGAAGACACTAAGGGAGAATGAGCTTTATGTCAAATTTAGCAAATGTGAATTTTGGCTTCATGAGGTGATCTTTCATGGACATGTAATTTCGAAAGATGGGGTACATGATGATCGAAAAAAAATTGAAGCAGTGGTAAAATGGCATGAACCAAAGACAGTGATAGAAGTGATGAGTTTTCTGGGTCTGGCAGGTTATTATAGGAGGTTTGTAGAAGGATTCTCTATAATAGCTGCTCCACTAAGCAGGTTATTGAGGACAAATCAAAAGTTTATCTAGAGTGATGAATGCCGAAAGAGCTTTGAGGAGCTTAAACACAAATTGACAAGTGCTCCAATCCTAACTTTCCCGATGGGAGATGAGGGTTATCTAGTTTACAGTGATGTTTCAAGAAGAGGTTTAGGTTGTATATTGATGCAAGGAGATAGGGTGATAGCTTATGCCTCCCGGCTACTAAAGCCTTATTAATTGAATTATCCTACTTATGATATGGAGTTAGCAGTAGTGATCTTTGCCTTAAAAATTTGGAGACATTAGCTGTATGGAGTTCAGATGAGGATTTTTACAAATCATAAAAGTCTCAAGTACTTATTGAGCAAAAAGAGTTAAATTTGAGACAGAGAAAGTGGTTAGGGTTGCTGAAGGATTATGGCTTATTGATTGAATACCATCCAGGCAAGGCAAATGTAGTGACAAATGCCTTGAGTAAGAAATCCTCCATAGTCTATGTTTAGACAATTTATCTGTTGTTGTTGATAGAGATGGCTAAGCTGAAAATAAGCTTGAAATAGGAGGATCATGATTGCATTATTGCTAATTTTAGAGTGAGATCAATACTCAGGAAGAAAGTTAGGAAGTTGCAAGCATAAAATGCAGATTTGAGCAAGTTTCAAGAAGATATTCAGAATGGCAAGAAATCACGACGTAATTTTCCCGAAAGGTTTTCTCATTGAACCTTGGGACTTCGCCATGACGAATGTCTCTATAGTTCATCGTAGTGAACCTGCCATACTATTGTGAAATTTCTTTTAATTTCTTGAATGTCTTCTACCTTCCTTTTTCCATGAGTTTCACCTGATTGACCTAAATTGTCGCCTTAGGACTAGTAACGGGACTCGGGCCTAACAACATTGAAGCTGGTGGAGAAGGCGTTAACCCTAGGGTTGGATCTTATTGTCCTGCTGGACTATAGAGGGGAAATGTTTTACTTAGGGAAGTGATTTTCACGATGCTTTGCATGTAGATAAGTTTTTCCAATTTTATTATATTTCGCTAACAATCTAAGTCAAAAATTTGTTTTGTTCTTACTGTTGTTTGTTTATTTTGATATAAGTCATCTCTGTTTCCAAATTCAATTTGTCATTTGCGAATGAAACCAATGTACCTGTTCAAGTCAATTATAATAAACCTTCTGTCACTATTGTTCCTAACATAGATCCTACCCCTGTCACCGTAGCCCAGAGAATTACATCTGACCTAACTAGGTTTGTGGCACCCCCTTACTGTAGGGTACACAATAGGATGCTCGGAGATCATTTCGATACATATCCTACAATAATGGTACGCAATGTTTGATCACTACATTCACTTCACTTGGCACCATATCTTTATTCACTTATAAGCATTATAAGAAAATTCACAATATTTTAAAAACCTAGCTTTTTCTCATTTCATTACACAAAACCAAAAGCCTACATTGTGTCTTTCAACCTCTACTACATGTAGCACCCCCTTACCGTAGGGTATGCATCGGGATGCCAGTGGGTCATTCCGACACATAACCCACGATAAGGGTGCACTACGAACGATCATTACTATAATCCGCGTGGCATCAATATAATAAAACCGAAATATCAAAATCACTAACTTTTAAAACCATAAAGCTTTTTCATTTCATTTCATATCATCAAATATAAATATAGACAAGTCTATCAGTTTTCCACGGTCTAAATACAATACTCCGAAAAGGAAATCTGATACAAAAGTCTATACTAGGTCATCCCCAAAATCAATCCCAGTTGACTGGCCTGTGTGCCATGACTTCTCTTGCCAACGTGCTCACACGGCAGGAAAGTCTATCTCTGGAGCTAGGAGTCTACTCTATAAATCCTGAAAAATAGTTGCAATTTTGGGTGAGTTTCTGAATTCAATGAGAAACCATCATCGATAGTTCACCCAATTCATGCATTACGCAAAGTGCGTACAGATTAACACAATAATACATTCAGAATACCATAAAGCAATTTACATATTTTTCACAATAGCAGAAAATCAGAAACTTCACTAAACAGTTATCACACATACGCATTTAACCCATTTCCAATTCACAGTATAATCAGATACTTAATGCATGACGTTTTCCATTTCATCTCAGTGTTGTGACTGCAGTACTGTCCCATTCCAGGCACATTAAATAGTAATCGCGTCTTAAGGGTAGGAGAGCCCTCTGGGTATACACTACTGCCCATGCGCATTAGGGATAGGAGAGCCCTCTGGGTATGCACTATTCCCTTTTAGGCCTTAGGCCCCTTTTTCTAGTAGTCGAGCTTATAGCTCTGATCAGTAATTGCTCCAGTCACAACTGTTAATTACAGTTTCCGATCATGCCTAGCATGCGTTCACAATTGCAAAATAACATATTTCAATCAATTCTATTTATCGAAGTTAGATAGATCATTCACAATTCTGCACACCAATTCACAGTTACAAGTGATCACATTCACAAACAGTTCACATATTCACAGAGCATTTAACAATCAAGGATTGAGGAACCATAACCACCCGCAACTTCCGAGCTACTACCTGTAAGTCCCAGCAATATTTGTGGAATGACGTTCCAACGGTGCCTCTATAACAATAACAGTCAAACAATTTCCCATTATTAAATGCAATTCAGAAGGTTTCAAAAATCCACATGCTGAAATACAGAAATGCACAATGCATATTCGTGACTTTCCAGGCGCTAAATCCCAATTCTACATCTATGGCTCGAAAAAAAAATTTCATTCTATAGGTATCACAACATTAAATCAATACCCTTATTCTCAAGAAAGACCCCAAAATCGATTTCAAACTTTCTCACTTTACCTCAATTGGAGACCTCTTTCTCTAGTTCATAATGAATCAAGAATCACCTCAATTGGAGGTCTACACCATAAGTTATGCCCCAAAACTAAAATTCTTCACTTCAGAAAAACGGAGCTCGCCACGGCTAAAGGACTCTCGCCGCGGCGTACAAAGGGATGCTCGCCACGACGTGCCATACACTCGTTGAGGCGAGGTTCGACGGGCTCGTCGCGGCGAGGACTTATCCGCTCGTCGCGACGAGGGTCCTCTCAGACGTCGCGACATGCGGGGCTCCTCCGTCTTCTCCGATCGATTTTTTGCCATTTCTCTCTCTAAAATTAGTAATAA
>JANITW010120504.1:0-17852 GCA_027564335.1 Erythroxylum williamsii | reverse complement strand
CTATAACTTTTAACGACCATTTTCTTACTTTTAGCAACCATTAATAATAGTTGCTGAAACTAATTTTTCTTGTAGTACTTGCCCAATTCTTTCAAGCTTGATCTCTTTGTTTACTTTCTTGTTTTCAACTATTAAATGCTTCCAAACTTATTATCTACTTTATGACAAGTCAAAAATCACCATTGATTATAAATAAATCCATCCCACTCAAAAACCTACAAAATTAGTAGCTTCAGCTAGAAAAACTTACCACTTTTTCTTTCAATCTTTTGGGTAATTAATAGGCATTTAGAGTTGATCAAAATTCTCCAAATCACACTCAAAATCCATTAGAAACCAGCTACACTCTTCTTTCTCTTCTCCTTGGTTGAATTTCACCTTAGCTTCTCTTCTTTTCATTTTCACAGATAACACACCAAAAGAAGCAATTCATGACTAACTTTGGTTTTTATATTATACTCTCCACTAATGCCCTAAATGTTCCATACTTATGTTATGATGCCCCACTAACTCTAATAAACAAATATTATCTCATTTAGTGGATTACCATATCATTTTCTCATTGGTCATCTCTAATGACTCATCACCATGTAATTATTGATTCTTAACAGTTGATAAATTCTCTAATTGGTCATTAAGTGTGATTCATTAATCCACTAATACCATTTTATACAAAAGACTAAATTGTCCTTTAATGAATTTAATTCACCAACTAATCGAATTAAATTTTAAAAATATTCTATAACCATCTTATCACCAAATTGACCATGAAATACTCTAGTTAGGGTCAATACTTATTGATTGGATGCTTTAAAAAAACTTGAATAAGTTTAAAATCATCAATACCCATTACTCTCCAAAAAAGGTATTTTAATCATAAACTTTTGGATCTCTTGAAATCTATTCGATCGGGCTTATTTTCGATTCGTTTCAGTATCTTTAGACCCTAATACTTATTTTGGATATTTTCATTTTTTTTAGGGTTGAGTCCCTAAAAATTACTATTTAAGCAAGACTACTATTCACCAAATTTACCATTCGTCCGCAAATACTATTCACCAAAATAAAATTTTATATTAAAATGAAAGGAAAAGTTTGGGGTTTCACAATCATTCCTCCTTATAAAAATTTTGTCCTTGAAATTTAACTAAACATACCTGTTTAAAATAAGTTGGGATGCAATGTATGCATCTGTTGCTTGGGCTCACATGTAGCTTCCTTAACTGCGTTATTTCTCCATAGTATCTTAACCAAAGGGATGATCTTATTATGCAAAGCTTGTTCTCTATGGTCAAGGATTTGTATTAATTCCTCCTCGAAAGTCAAATCTTCCTTTAAGTTCACCAATTGTTCTGTGATTACGTGTGAAGGGTCTACTAGGTACTTACGAAGCATAGATACATGGAAGACGTTGTGAATCCTCACGAACTCATGCCACTGACCCAATTCTTTTTATGACCTCATATAGTCCCATGTAACATGGACTTAACTTATCACGTTTCCCAAACCTAGGTATACTTTTCTAAGGGAAAATGTTGAGAAATACTTTATCTCTAATTTCAAATTCAAGATCCCTATGGCAATTATCCGTATAGCTTTTCTGTCTATCCTAGACTATCTTTAATTTGTCCAGAATAACTTGAATTTTATCTATTGTCACCTATACAAGTTTGGGACCTATCAATTTCCTCTCACCTACCTCATCCCAACATATTGGAGTTCTGCATTTTCTTCCATAAATGCCTTATAAGGGGTCATGCTATTGCTGGCCTAATAACTATTATTGTACGTGAACTCCATTAATGGTAGGTGCATGTCCCAACTCCCCCTAAACTCTATAACACAGGTCATAAGCATATCCTCAAGTTTCTGGATAGTCCTCTTTAACTGTCCATCTATTTGGGGTTAAAAGGTAGTGTTAAACTTTAAGCGAATACCTAAGGCTTTTTGTAAGCTGGGCCAAAATCTCGATGTAAACCAAGGGTTATGATTTGAGAAAATAGAAATTGGCGCACCTTAAAGTCTCATTATCTCTTTCCCATAAATCTAGGCCAACCTATTTAAGAGATAATCATTATTAATTAAAAGGAAATGTGTGGATTTTGTTAACCTGTCCACTATTACCCATATAGCATCATGCCCCCTCTGACACCATGGAAATCCTATTATAAAGTCCATAGGAATCTTCTCCCACTTCCATTCTGGGAGAGGGAGGGGTTGTATTAATCTCGCCGGCTTCTGATGTTCTACTTTTACCTATTGATAGGTTAGACACTTAAAAACTAACTATACTATTTCCTTCTGCATCCCTGTCCACCAATAGTGTTCTTTGAGAGTGTGGTACATTTTCATGCTACTTGAATGCATAGCATAAGTTCAGGAGTGAGCTTCCTCTAAGATCTCTTTCTTTAAGTCTCCTATATCCAGTAAACATAATTGTTTTCCCTTTATCAATGTACCATCTTCCTTGATTGTAAGATCCATTCTCTGCCCAATCTTAACTTCGGTCTTTAACTTCTTTAACTTTGGATCTTGTTTATGTCCCTCTCTAACCTGATTCACCAAAATTGGGCAAACATGAAAGGTAGCAATTAATGCCCCTAAATTTGCTATATCCAATCTCACTCCTAAAGACTTCATTTCCACTAGAAGTGGAAGATATATTATCTTCATTTATGTTATCGACTAGTAGGTCTCCTAGTTAAGGCATTAGTCACTACATTAGTTTTCCAGGGTGGCACTCTATCATACAATCCTAATTTTTATTAACTCCAACCACCTTCTCTACCTCTTGTTTAGTTCCTTCTGATTGAACAAATATTGTAGACTCTTGTAATCCATGAAAATCCTACAAGGAACATAATACAAGTAATGCCTCCAAATTCTTAATCTAAAAACTAATGTTGCTAACTCTAAATCATGGTTAGGGTAGTTCTGCTCATGTTTCTTCAATTGCCTAGAAGTATGGACTACAACCTTATCATTCTATATGAGAACAGACAATAACCCCTATCTCGAGGCATCACTATACACTACAAATCTATTAGTCCCGTCAGTAATATGAGTACAAAAGCTATTGTTAGTGTTTCTTTCAATTCATCAAAATTTTGTTGACAAGCATCTAACCACTTAAACTTCTTCGCTTTTCGCGTCAACTCGATCAATGAGGTTCCTATTCTGGAAAATCCTTCAGTAAATTTCCTATGGCTCCTAATTTTCATCATAGTGGTGGGACATCTACAGTTAGTAACAGTCTCAGTCTTTTTGGGGATCCACACAAAGTCCCTCAACTGAGATGACATGATCCAAGAAAGCAACCTTGTCTAGCCAAAACTAGCACTTACTGAACTTAGTGTATAACTGGTGCTCTCATAAAGTCTATAGTACTATTAGAACGTCTTTTGCATGCCCCTCATAACTACTTGATTACACCATTATTTCATCAATAAAAATGATCACAAACTTATCTAGGTCCTCTCAAAACACCCTATTCATCAAACCCATAAAAGTAGTTGGAGAATTCGTTAATCCAAAGGACATAACTAAGAATTTATAATCTCGCACCTAGCCTTAAAGGCAGTTTCGAAATATCCTCATTGTAGACTTTCAAATAATGATAACTTGATCTAAGATCAATCTTTAAATACATGTTGGATCCTTGTAGATGATTGAATAAATTATCAATCCTCAGGAGCAGATATTGGTTGCAAATTATCATTTTGTTTAGTTGTCTGTAGTCGATATACAACCTTAAACTCCCATCTTTTTTTTTTAACAAATAGGACTCAAGCCCCCTATAGAGAAGTGATGGGTCTCACAATTATCTAAAAACTCCTCCATTTACACTTTCAATTCCTTAAACTCCGTTGGAGCCACTGTATGGAGTAATTGAAATTGGTTAGGTTTCTGGAGTTAAATCTATCTCAAACTCTATTACCCTATCTGGGGTAATCCTGGAAGATTCTCCATAAACATGTCGGGGAACTCGCTGACTACCGGAATATCCCCTAATTGAACCTTATCATTACCTTGTTCAATCATGTAAGCTAGATATCTTTGGCATCCTTTACGAAGCATTTTACTAGCTACTGTGGGTCACTATCTAATTGTAAGAACTTTCCGCATCCCACGAAATGTCACCTCTAGTTTTCCTATTTAACTTAACCTAAGCTCCTTTTTATAACAATCCACTTCATCGCAATATGTGAATAACCAATCCATTGTGAGAATAACATCAAAATCCAAAATATCCAATATGATCAGACTTGCCCACATCTAATAACTGAGGCTTAAAATTCAATTTTGCAGAAAACTGTAGCACCGGGATCTACTAAAGCACATGCATCTTGATCAAAGAAATCATGCTGATGATTGCATCTGGTGTAACATTAGCCTCCTGCTGGGTGATCGTGAAAACTCAGGCCTATGCACAAGTTCTACCTACCTGTCTTATAGGGGTTGCTCCCTTCCCCCTAAACCTCTAGTGGATGTAGTAAAACCTGACCCTCTAGTCTAAGAACCCCAACTATCCTGTCTGTAACCCATTTTAGCATGTGGAGGTGCAGAAGATCCAGTCACTATCCTCTCTGCTATGACTAATTATAGATAATCTCTAATAAATTTGCCCTCCTAGCCATAGTGGAAATAAGCCGATATTCATCCGACACTCACCTAAATGTCTTTTGTGGTAAGTAGTACACTGGGGTCCTAGTGTCGTGAGAGTTTCTGAGCCTAGTAGGGAACTTAAAGGATCTATGGCTGGATGATCCTCCTCTACTAAGCCTCCTACCACTTGTCCATCTTGATTTATTTTCTTTGTTGGACCTCAGGATGAACTAGCTGGTGTGTTATGTTTATGTTCTGCTTTTGAACTTTAAGGGATTGCTGTCGTGTTTTTCTTTATTTTTATTGTAGCTTCAACTAATTCTCGTAGTGTGTCTATGAAGCCAAAGATAGATGGATCCGTAATCTGGGACTCAAGCCTGCAACAAACATCTTGCACTTTTGGTCTTCACTATCAGCAATAAATGGAACATTTATGACAAGTTCAAAACATTTTATCTTATAATTCGTCACTGACGTTGAACTCTACTCTAAAAGAAAAAATTCTTCTACTTAGCATCCTTATAACTCTATGGGTAGAACCTATTGATGAACTCTCCTTGAATCTCTACCCATGACACCCCATCCGGATGTCGTCTCTCAATGGCCTTTCACTAATCCTTCACCTTGTGGAAAATACAATTCTTTACTCATCCGTGCATCCCACAAATCTATATATTTTCATAACCCAGTCTAACCATGTGAGTGCACTCTTGGGATCTTCAATCTCATTAAATTTTTTGTGCCCAATTTACAGATTCTGTTGGAAAAATATCTCGAAGCTTCCGCATTTCCAAATGGCTACCACATCACCGTGTTGAGTATTTGAACCATCTATTTCGCGTTGAAGTTCAGTTTAGCCGATTGTGCCGACCTTGACAATTTGGAATGTGGTTGGTTCATTGAGGCACTCACTGAGCCTAGTATGTGGTCATCCTCCCATGCTGGAGTTATCTCAGGTGTAGAAGCAATTGGAATGGCTTTCTTGGGATGTCTACGACCTTGTCTGTGCATCGTGTTCTGGAATCACATGCATGTAAATCATAATATTTTATTAGCCACCTCACTTATAAAACAACATAAAACATTTTGTAAATTCATTAAACAAAAAGGAGGCAACCTATTTTAAAATTAAGCTCTGATACCAATCCTGATACGCCATTCTCCTGAAACGACTAGGTGGTCTGTCTAACACCCCATGGTGGCCCTCTAGTAGAAGTCTAATCTAACTGAAGATTTCCTGTGGAGCTAAGCCTATTACTCTTTTAACGAAAAGCCTTAATTCAATATTAATAAATATAAACAGTGGAGTGCTTTTTTCAAATCAATTTATTAAAAATTTTGACAGCATACCAGTTGCATTTTTTATATTTTCAAATTTTTCAAAGCCCCTAAAAATGGTCAAAACACTTCTATATTTCACTACTAATTTTGGATTTTAAGTCCACTCACAAGCAACCTCAAACAATTAAATCATTTAATTTTAAAAAGGCTAAAAAATATTCATGCATTTAATTTAAAAACATTTATATACATGCCTTCTTTACATAAAAATACATTCAAAACATATTCATAGATATGCAATAGTTCCCAAAAAGTATTTACAAGGAAAAAATGCCTACACAGAAGCACGTGACGAATCTAACTACTCGTGAGGTTTTATTTTAAACCTTGAAAGTGCACCTGGGAGGTTTTCTTTTAAAAAACATAAAATAAAGTACGAGCTAAACGAGCTTGATGAGTGCTAGATTTTCTATTCAAATCATATTTACAATTTCAACCTCCCTAAAACAAATTCATTTCATTTTGTATAAGAAAATACTAATATAAAACATATAGGCTTCTTGAAATCAAATTAAAATAACTTTTAAAATAAATAATATTGACATTATTATTTTCATAAATTTTCTTATACAATATACCCCCCCCAACCAATTTCTTTACCATACGGTTCCTTAGGCATCCAGTTACGAAACTAGTTATGTATCGCTTATCTATAACTAGTTAATCATTAGTTACAGATTTAGTTCTATATCGCTTACCTATAATAAGTTAACTGATATAAACCGGTATTTATAGAGTTAGTTCTACATTACTTACTCATAACAATTTTGTCTAGCACTATATATACCCAATACATGTAGAGGGACTCACTAGACTACTGACAGGCATAATACCATCCACTTGTCATTAATTCTTTTACAAAAAATTGATTCATATACAAAAATTAAAATACACTAACAGTTTTGCAAATTTTTCACGATTTTGCAAATTTTTCGCCAAACAAACTTATGCATTTTGTGTCTCTCCTTTAACTACACAAATTGAATTTTACTTAGGCATTTATTTTCAAATTAAGAGATAAGGCATTAAAACTATATTTTTGGTTTAACCAAATTCGAGATTAGTGTTTAATAATACATACGGTAATTGTATTTCTGCTTTTACTTTTATAAGCTAATATATTGTTCTCTATTTCAAAATCTAACTTTGAAAATTACTTAAATATCATCTTTTACCCTTTCTAACTTATCAAAGTCTTCAAAATACTATCTCACCCATTTATTCACCATATGGACAAATATGTATAATGCTATTAATGCTAACTTTTTCCATTTGATTGTTCACAATATCAACTTTAAAATTTCAGCTTATTTACACCATAACCATAATCAAACTTCAATAACTCACAATAACAATTGCATTTCCTCTTAAGGTTGAATTGCCCTCACCACACACACACACACACACATTATCATTTCATTTTATTTCCAATTTTTCAACACAATTTACTTAAGATCCATGCCAAGTATCATCCAAATACATCAAACTAAAAATTACAATTTTTCTCTAACAATTTTCTTGCTCGGCCAAATTGATACGAGTCAATTATCCTTCCATTTTCTTAACATATCACAAATACATGTTTTAAAGCCTATAACATTATTCAATTCACATAATTGTTGGCATGAGCTATTAATAGAAGATTCTGCGGAGAGATCATAGGATTATTTTCTTGTATGAAATATTAGGTTAATAGCCTAAATTTGTGTATAGTAGTCAATAGCTTTCCATAATAGATTTCTTTTATATGTTATATAAGCATTCTCTTGTGTCTTGGAAATAAATAGAAAAAAAAAACACTTTTGTGACCTGGTATCAGAGCATAGATCCCTAAACCTATGTTTTCTGAAAAAGACAAGAGAGATTGAGAGCAATGGGAGATAATACTCCCTTAATAAAGAACTCTTGAGGAGAGAATTCAATGCTTATAGACCTAACATCTAAGATATCAAAGAAGTTGAACCAAACCAAACACCATCGACTCATGAATCAATTGTTGGACCAACTGGCATCAAGCTAGATAACACCAATTATGGACTTTGGTCCTAAGTTGTTGAGATTTATAGATCGGGAAAAGACAAGTTGGGGTATATAAATGGAGATCTACCACAACCCTAAAAGACAAACCTCATTTTTAGAAAATGGAGAACTGAAAATGTAGTGGTGAAGGGGTGGCTCATTAATTCTATGAATCCAAAACTGATCAGTAAATACATTAGATTCTCAACAAAGAAAACATTATGGGACATTATTGCTATAACATATTTTGATGGCACGGCACCTCACAAGTTTATGAACTCAAAAGGAAAGTGACAAAGCTTACACAAAGTGTAGGATCTATCGAGGCATGTTACAACAATCTTTAAAGCTTATGGCAAGAAATTGATTTTTGCTTACCAAATCAAATGAAATTCGAAGTTGACATGCAGAAGTGTATTTTTATTTTACAAGATGATAGAGTTTACACATTCTTGGATGGTCTCGATGATCGTCTTGACAAGATTCGAGAAGATGTTCTCCAAATTCAACCATTTCCTATGGTAGAGAAGATTTAAGCACATGGTCGCTGGGAAGATCTAAGGCAAGCAGTGATGCGGACAAAAGTGTGGTTTCAAAAGGAGCACAGAAATCGCAACAACAACCCTCACTTCATTTTTTGTCTAGTAGAAAGCCCATCACATCGACAAAGTCAAAGTTGCAAGTTGAGGGAGGGGATTGCTCACACTATGGGAATGTGAAACATACCAAAGGTACCTATTTCAAGCTATATGGATATCAAGAGTGGTGGCACAAACTCAAGGAAAAAAAAAATGAAAAGTTGGTGCAGAAGAGAATCATAGTTGAGTAGCTTTTGTAAACATTGGACCATACTTATAACTTATACCACAAAGGGACTCTTAAGCCACTGCTATGCTAGTAGAGGACACTTCTTCTACTGTTGAAAATAAATCTATGGCCCTTAATGATTCAAGTAACCATGGTTGGATTATTGAATCTAGGGCAACTGATCATATGACATTTGATTCACAAGATATTGTTGAAACTACCCAACCAAAATAGACATACATTGCTAATGCTAATGGAGCAACATACCCACTTACAGGGGTTGGGAGAGTGGCACTTTTATCCTTTCTTTCATTACCAAATACTTTATTATTTCCATCTCTTTCAAAAACCCATAAAACTAGTAGCTTAAGCTTGGAAAACTTACTACTTTTTCTTTCAATCTCTTGGGTGATTGATAAGCACTTAAACTTGATCAAAATTTCTCCAAATCACACTCAAAATCTATTAAAATCCAAATACCTTCTTCTTCCTCTTCTCCTTGGTCGAATTCCACCTCAACTTTTTTCCTTTTATTTTTCACTCTTATAGGTAACACATCAAATGAAGCAATTAAACTTTTGCTTTTTGTACTCTCCGCAAATGTCCTAAACATTCCATACTCCCACTAACTCTAATAAACAAATATTATCTCATTTAGTGCATTACCCATGTCATTTTCCCATTGGTCATCTCTAATGACTCATCACCATGTAATTAAAGATTCTTAACCCTTAAGAAATCCTCTAATTGGTCACTAAGTGTGATTTATTAACCACTAATATCATTTTATACAAAAAGGCCAAATTGTCCTTTAATAAATTTAATTTACCAACTAACCGAATTAAAATTCAAAAATATTCCATAATCGTCTTATCATCAAATTGACCATAAAATACTCTAATTAAGGTCAATGTTTATTGGTTGGATGCTTAAAAAATTGAATGGGTTTAAAATCACTAATACTTATGAAATCCATCTGATTAGACTTATTTTGCGATCTATTTCAGTATCATTATACTCTAATACTTATTTAAGATATTTTCATTTTTCTCGGGGTTAGGTTCCCAAAAATTACTATTCAAGCATAAATATTATTCACTCAGATTCACTATTCTTTCAAAAATACTGTTCATCATAAATAAAATTTTTTATTCATTTATATTTGACATATTTGATTTACTTGATGAATCCGAGTCTGAATCCAATCTAAAATGTAAACTTTTTAAAAAAGATTTGGCACTAATCAACTCGAGTTAAACTCATTAACTGCGAATTATTAGATCAAACCTAAACACAAATACCATTCCTAATATTATTTAGGCTATGTATAATGTGTAGGTTAACTAAAGATCTTACATACTACATATCCTTAGCATCTTAGCGTGTTAGTGCTCCCACATTTACTTAGACGGTTAAGTCAAGGCCTCATTGTGTCCTATGCATATAGTATACGATTCAATTAAATTTAAAATCAATAAAATTAATTTGAATTAATCAAATTTTGAATCCATCTCAAATTTAAGATTTGCAATTCAATGTGACCCAAAGTCTAAGAGTTATTACCCTTTTAGTGTTATAAGTTATTCTCACTTTAAGTTTTTTGCCATTTGGGTTTTTTATTGTTAATTACCCGTCGTCCAGTATCTTAATTATTCTTGGATTTTTTATTCTCATTTGTCTTGTTGATATCTTTTTTCTTGGATTGTGAAGAGATTAGATCAACTTTTAAAACATATTATATCGATTTTCATTCCAAAAGCATTTTTGGAGAAGAAATTATTAAAAAAGTACATTTTTTCTACCAATTTTCAGGTGTCTTTGTAGTTTATTTCTCTTTCTATGTAGTTAAGACTTGGAAATATTTACTCGTCAGACATAAATTCTAGATTAATGTTCATTGAAATTAATGTTGCTATAATGTTTTTGTACGATATTTTCTATCTCTATTAAAACAATAAGATTTTGTAAAATAAATTTATATTAGTCTTATAAAAATATTTTTAATTGAAATTTTGTTGTTATTAATATTGTTAATTATTATATTTCTCTTGAAAATAAGAAAAGAAACCAAATATCTCATTAAAAAGGAAAAATTAAAATAATGACATCATTTAACTAGATGGTGGTGCAGTTACATCAAATTTCGATTTACCTGAAATTTTATAGAATTCAGATAACTCAAATTTCAATCCGTCACTTTTAAAAATAATTCGAAGCCTAAATTTGGCTCTACGAGTTTATTATCAACCTTAGTCACATATAAATACTCATGATCTAAGAGGACACTTATATAAAATAAAATTTTGTGCAGTATATTAGATATATAAAACTAGAAAAAACGTTCAATTTATTGAATTTGTATATATCATTTATTCTATAAATGTCAGCTTTTGAACAATCATATTTTTGTCAAAGACTTCACAAACTCTTTTAAATATAAATATACGTAATTAATAATCTAAATACAGCAATTTAATAAGCAATACAACTTACAATTTCCTAGTATTACTCTTAATATTTTTAAACATTCTGCTAACATCCACATGCGCCTCAGCCTCAAATTAAGACCATAAGAACAAATAATGGTGCCATCCTGACATTATAATGAATAGCCAGTGAAATTTCGACCCTCACGGACAGGTATTGGGCTGTAAGGCTCCAGTGGTTCCTCCATCAGCATTCTTACAAGACGAAACGGCCGGTTGGTTCTTGTAAGTGAGCTTTACATCTTCCAAATTAAGGCCGGTACATGGATACTTTGTACTGCAATCAAATTTCACAGCAACTTCTGTTGCTGATGTTCCATGGATGTCTTGGTATGTCACATCACTGATTTTAATTCCAGAAGCCTGCTCGATTGAAAAAACACAACACAAATATAACAAGATAACTTAACCAACTGCCTACTCAAAAAGGTTCTAAAATTAAAATCTGGACAGTGACAGATTAGCTAGTTACAGAAGAGAACCTACCTGACCAGGACAATTTTGGTCATTGGGGCAGTAGTTTTGGTCGATAATAATGGGATTCTGGACATTGTTCATGAGAATATGTTGGAAAACTATGTTCTTGGCAAAACCGCTGCTTTGTCTCGCCCATGACTTAATTCTTGCCCCGTTTTGAGTACCAGTAAATGTAACGGATTTAACTGTCACATTTTGTACACCAGGCTCCTTAAGTTCCTTCCCCAAACTCCCAATACTGCATCAACCGCACATGCTTAACTTATTAGCTCCATGTTCAACAATACTAAGTACACTACAAAAGGGTTGCAGATACATTTCTTTGGTTGTTTTCTATACCTGATTCCATGTCCAGGGCCACATGCAACATTTTCAATCCAAAGGTTGGTTGTACCGGGACCAATGGAGACACAGTCATCGCCAGTGCCTATTTTGGAGCTCAAAATTGTGACGCCAGTCGACTTTTCGACATGAATACCGTCAGTGTTCGGGCTATTGCCGGAGGCAGAGACCTTAACTCCTTGAATTTTGACTTGGTGGCTGTTATATATGACTATGTGGAATATTTGGCTATTTAGAGATGCCAATCCGCTGATCATAATGTTGTTAGAATTGGAGAATTGTAGAGTCTGCACATAAGCAAGAAACAATTACAATTATACACGATTGATTTTTATCCACTAAAATTAGATAACAATAACTAACAATCTTGGACCAAGGTTTTGCAGCTCTTCACATACCGTGGCACCAGTGGGACAACTCTTGCCTGAGGCCTTACATGCCCATAAGCCGGCACCTTGTCCATCAAGCACTCCACCAGAGACGGTAACCCCATTAACCTGCTCAAACAAAACCCAGTTTCCGGCATTTCCTATAACCTCATAGTTTGATGGAGCCACAAGAGTGCCATCTATACGAACAGTGATTGCATTGTTCTTGCATGGACCCTGAAACTTTACATTTCGAAGGGCGAACCTTCCCGCTGGAGCATAAATGGTTGCTGGACTAGAGGAGCTACAGGCTTGGCTCCAAGCAGCAACAAAGGCCTTGGTTGAGTCTGTTGAACCATCAGGTTTAGCACCATAACTTACCACATTATACTGAGATGGAGTTGCTAAAGATGATGGTGCATTAAAGGAAATGATTACAAACAGAAGTGTAACGACTGAAAAATGATAAGTCAGTGAGTTTGCCATTCGGTTCTTGTTTCTGCAAGTAAAAAGGAAGAATCAGATATGGGGAGACGAGAGGCTTAAGAGACGTTGGGAACAAGAATAATGAGTTGGTGGAACTTAGAGTCTTAGAGGCTACTAAAGGGGTATTTATAGCTTCTGAGCTAGTATCTTAGTTGTTAGTTAGAAATGGATAAAAAGCTGCGCCTAAATGTAACGTGGGTTATCAGTATTTTATTGGTTTACCTTTTCTGTTTGCACAGTGCTCTCTTTGAATGCCTTTCAATGGCACTTGCACGCACGTGAAGAATGTCGTGGAATAGGAACTTAAACTATTAGATTATTTTTTCACTTTTTACGCATCTTTTTCTAACAACATTCCCGGATAGGACTACATGCACGGGCATATACGTAGTTTGCTTGATTTCTTTCCTTTTTTCCCAGTTAAGAAACAAACAATCCGCCGTTAACGTGACACAGCAATCATGCATGATATAGGAAGCCGCCATCCCGCCCACGGAACCTGGACCTTTTCTTTTCCTGTTACGATATAACCAACCATCTGTTTGCTCAAAGAACAAGGTCAATGCTTCTGTTTTCTAAATATATATTTACTTATTTATTATTTGCTACATATATATCTACTACTAAATTATATTCGTAATTCAAAATTTTCTTCTTATTTAAAATTTAAAATCATTCATCTTAAAAGAATTTCTCATATATATAATCACAATAAATATTTGTATTTTTATTAAATAAATATTTAGAACGTACTTTTATTTTAAGACAATAACCAATATATATAGAGAGGACAAGTAACAAATAGGTGACGTCGGTTATTGACATCAAACATAGTATGTACGTACTCTGATAAGACATGCAGCTGATCTTTAAGAACTAAGACTTCCAACTGGAGTTCCAACAAGAAAATCAAATCCATTTTCAAAGAATACTTCCGTGACGTCGTATCTATCTCACATGTGCTTGCTTCTGGCGTTCACAAATGGATGCTATTACTTCTATTACATGTATAGCGCTAGCAGGGAATGGTTAACTATTTATACAACAACATTGTTCTTGGTGATATTGTTTTGCTAGTCAACAAAACCAATATGAATGGCTGGCTATATCGTTGAAATTCTGTTTAGGCATTTGACAACAATGTTCATGCCCAATCTCATGCTAATTAATAATGCATCCTCTAATCAACATCAACTGTTCTCGCATATCAAGATGTGCAATTTTCTAATTAAAACCTGAGCAATTGATATTTGGTGGCTTGAATAGGTTATACTTGTGAATGCTGGCTGCCTTGTTTCATGGCTTTCTTATTTCAACTATAGTTTTCTTGTTTCTACACCTGCCATGTGATGCTTTGTTGACTTTCATCTTTATTTCAAAGGATTGTTAAGTTCAAGAAAACAATTTTGGAATACAATCTTAAACGTAATAAATCAATATAATTAGAAATTTTCCAACAAAGCAGAACTGTTTTGACTAACCAAATTCTAACCTTTATTCAACGTATCTTTCATAGAGATCCTTTGATATGAATAGCTTCCAATTGTTAAGATAGTTTTAATTGCTTCTCAAGATTTTGTCTTTTTTCTTTATTGATCTCTCCCCTTCGAGTTTATATCTTATTTAGTAATAGTTTATATCTTTAAGATTTTTTTGATTCTTATTTTACTGTAACCCAAAGTTACAGCTGTTTTTTCCCCTTACTCTATAATCTTGTGTATGGTTACTATGATCCATATGCTGAGACGAAACGAAACAAAAATTTGAAGACAGAGCATAACAAAAATTGGAGACAGTAAGGTGTTTGGTTGTGATGGACAAAACAGATAAAATTGTGTTCGTCTCGATGATAGAAATGTGTTTGATAGCAGTTAACAAAACATAAAAAATAGTGTCAATGACTAAATTATCCCTACAGTATGATATGATTGAAAATATGTAATTCGTTGATTATTTTAAAACGAATGATTTGTATTAGTAAAAAAGTTAACAAATAATAATAATAATAATAATCATAACAATACCAATAATAATAAGAAATTATTTTCGTATAATAATAATAATAATAGAAGAAGAAGAAGAAGAGGAAAAAATTAATAAAAAAAGAAGTTAATAACCGCAATAATAATAAGAAAATTAATTATGTGTAATAATTATAATAAAAACAATACTAGAAAATTAATTATTATTGTTGTTGCTGTTATTATTATTATTATTATTATTATTATTATCATCATCATCATCATCATCATCATCAGTTACAGTGATGATGTTACAGCTTTTTTGTCCCCTTGTTCTGTAAGTATTTTTTCACACTTGTTGTTTGATAGAACAATATCTTGAAATACTTGGTTATATAGATATGTATGTATGATATAATATAAACGGGACTACATCCTCAAAATTATCAAGTAAAATTGTACTTTATAAAAGGGACTACATCCTAGTTATTGAACTCTGCATGTTGTGAGATTTTTGTTCTTTATTTTAATTGATTTATTAGTCAAGTATTAATTATTTTCCTAGGTTATTATTTGATTGTTTAATTTTATAGTTAGGTGCGTAACTAATTTGTGATTTTATTCAATCAACCGCTAGATTAAACAGGATGACGTTCAATTCTTTTAATCAAAAATAGCGACTAGGATTTTTGCCTACTACGTTAGGGATATGATTCTAAGAAAAATATTTATTTAGGATAAATACATGGCATGCATATTGTCTAGTTCGTCGATTTTCTTGATTCGTAAAGTTATTAATTAATTAAATCTGAGATCGTATCCAGGTTATTGATTACTAAGGGTTAATTCAAATAAATGTTTTTGTTAACTAAATATAAGAGAAAATAGGTAAATAAATTTACCATAACGAATGCTTAACTAATAAATTGGTTATTTTTAGTGTCGATGATCAACGCAAGTTTAATAATGAAGGGACCGAAAACCAAGATTTGTTTCTATTGATTGTTATATTATCATTGTTTTGTTATTAGTTATTTTTCAATTTCGTACTCCAATTAAATTATATTTAATTCACAATTAAAAACTGTAACACCCCATGTCAGGGGTTAGGAAAAATTGATGAATTTCAGTACACTGTATTTCGACATGTATAAATAAATTGTGCATGCATTCATTGTCATTTCCGGGTACAATTGGTTTTCAAATTTTTGATTAAGATAAGAATTGTAGTTTATTAGTGATGGAAATTTATTTGGAGATTACTGATATTACTTTGGAATTTTTGAAAATTTTAAGAATTTTTCTGAAAATTTTTGGGATATTTTAGGAGATTAAGAAATATAGACCAATAGTAGTTTGCCATGTAACACTTTTATATGAATGACAAATGACCCACATGCAATAAGGCCACGTGTCAATGGGTTACTAAAGCACGTATCACAAGTGTGTAAGACCAAAAAAAAAACATTGTAGCTCTTTCAGTTTTGCCTTGTCTTCACCGAAACCCTGTTCTTCACTATCAAAGCTTGGATTTTGCTAGAGAAACAAGGTAAGTGAAGTTTCTGTGAATGTTTTGGATGATATGTTAGTGTTGGAAATAAATTCATGCATGAGTTGGATTTATTTGAAGGTTTGTAATAACCTTAATTCAAGTTGGTTTATGAAATTATGATGAATGTCTCGTATGTTTTGGTTTTGTCTCAATTTTGTATGCATGTATGTTACGTTGTCTGCGTGGCATCCTGTATCATCCCAGGGGGTATTAGGGCATCACAGAAACATCCCTTTTTATTGCATAACTATTAACGACTGAATTCCTCATGGGAGTGATCTATACTTTCTACTACTACATTAATTTGTATTGCAGGAAGTTAATTTCTTTTTATATTTGATTGCAGGCGACATCATTTACCATTATTATAGGGCTAAATGGTTCAACAGTTCTAAGCTAATTATGGAAATCGATGAACGTTTTCCAGTCAATGGAAGAAAAGACCTTACACTTGATGCTTTATACCTTTTTGTAATTTGAGTATTAATATTTATTTAATGATAAAAATCGTGTTATGACAAAAACAAAAAGAAAATTAGAAATAGTTTTTATAGATTATAAAAATATGAAAAATCAAAACATACACATTTTTATATAATTTAAAAACAAAAAATAAAAAAGAAATGGATTCAAACAAGTCATATTGCTTATTTAAATAGGTTTGAGTCAGCCAAATAAATATGATTTAATTAAATATAAATTATTTTAAAATTTTGAATATTAAAAAAAATTAATAATCATTAAAATTTTTTATTATTTACTTAAGGTTGATATTTTAAGACATTAACTTTTTGAATTTTGTAACTTATATTATACTAATTCAATGCACATTGATTTTGAAAATTAAATTTTTTTACTAATTGATGTTATTTTAATCTTTTACTATTGTCTTTATGTGTGATTTGTTCTACTCTTCAGATATTAAATATGCCTTTTATACTAAGAGGCTAAAGATGCAAATCATCTGCTAACATTTTACAAAATGTTTAAGTTAATTTGTAACATTTTCACAGAGGTCACTCTTTCTAATGCTAAAGGCATTTAACACATCCTTGGTTAAGGAAGCTTTTATCTTCCAGTACTTAACTAATGTAAAAGTCATAAATTCTCATGTAGCTTAAAAAATCTTTTAAAATTTTCCTTATCTTTAAAATTTTCTTAAAAATTCCTTCTACTTTTTAATTCGTTTAGAAAAGTCTTTTCGATTAAACTTTGTTAAAAAAATAACATCTGGTTCTGCCGGATTCTGACAGAATGGAACGTTGCCGTTATGCTCCATGAGTTGGCAACCTTCTGCGATATCTTTGACGTGAATGTACCTGCAAAACAAAGAAGGCTCGTCGGGGGTGGTGTCCCGATTAGCCCCTCCGACGCTCAAGTAAGCTTTCTGGTGAAGGTGGGATCGATG